>CM060194.1:0-45000 GCA_030549335.1 Pontederia crassipes | reverse complement strand
GAGAACCAAGAATTAAAAAGTGCATTGATTTATTCTTTTTCCCATTTGCTTGTACTTAATACCTAGAAGTCTCTGAGGACCTTTGGTGTATGACATTTTTTGAACCATATTACTTGTAATCAAATTGATAGACCTAATGAAAATGCAGGTACTATGTTGAAGGCTTCACCGCTAAACAAAATGGTGCTTCAGTGCTATTGTGAAGAAGAAGCGAACGTTAAAACATCTTGGACGGAGTTGAATCCTGGTCGGAGGTTCTATGGTTGCAAGAATCACGGAATAAGTCTTCATTTAGTTTTTCTTTTGTTAATAACACAATGATAACACTAAATCATTTTCTGATTTTATTTTTTGAAGCTAATTGAAGCATGCCGATTTTTTCGTTGGATGGATGGACCTCTGGAAGATCACTACAGGAATATCATTAATGGATTGCTACGCAAGATAAATAAGTTGGAGAGTGAAGTCGAAATCCTACACTTGAAGCAAGAACTTGATACGATGAAAAATCCAAGACATGGATATCCTTCATCGTTTTGGAAATATTCAACCTTTTTTTTACTTATGTTAGTTTTAGTGACTGCGATAAAATAATTAGATGACTACTTTGTTTTTAGGGTTCCAACCACTGTTATGTACTAGTTTGTTAATTAGGGACCAATGTGTTGTGGCTCTTATCTATTTTAGAATGTTGTGGAACGTTGTGTATGAGACCATGTGTACTAAGATCAATGTTGGATTATTCTCTTCTTCGTACTGAGATCAATGTCCAGACCATGTGTACTAAGATCAATGTTGGATTATTCTCTTCTTTGTACTGAGATCAATGTTCATGATTTATTCTTTTTAATTTTTGACCTTTTTAAACAAATGTATCACTTTTATGTTTCATTGTGACAAATTATTGTCGGACGTCGAGCATTGCATGTAGAGGAAAGATGGTTGATATGATGTAATGTTGAACAAACTAGTATGAGGCATCGAAATGTTTAGGCATCGAAATGTTGAACAAACCAGTATTAGGCATCGAAATGTTGAACAAACTAGTATGAGTTGATAAATCAAAAGAAACAAACTCGTGTCTCTCAATACCATCAACGTTTAGGCATCAAAATGTTGAACAAACCAGTATGAGTTGATAAATCAAAAGAAACAAACTCGTGTCTCTCAATACCATCAACATTTAGGCATCGAAATGTTACAAGAATACATGTTGAGTCATCGAAATGTTACAAGAATACAAAATCATTTCCAACCCAGAATGAGGCATAGAAGGCAGGGAGTTCGAACCATACAAGGACAGATACATACTTATCATACTTATAACATCATAGTTATCAGCATCATATTTATCACAGTTCAACAGGGAGTTCGAACCATACAACCTCGTCAAATTTAACATGGTCTTTAACACAAATTTAACATCAAATTTAACACAAATATCCATATCTATGGGAGATTCCTAAAATAGTAACATCATATGGTAACACGAGTGACGCATGATGCCTCTCAATACATTCTTCAATGTTTCAGATTGTTCTCCATGGAACTCCCTGCAAATAAGGAAATTACCTTAGTACCAATAATCAATAAGATTGACATTATTTTTTATGGAATTTTTAGGCACGAGATAGTCAAAATGGAATACCTCACAATACATACACTTTCTTTTTAAATTGTTGAACACTATGTATCTGTTCCTCCTCTACTGAATACTATGTATCTGTTCCTCCTCTTTGTGCGTTGTTTAACTGCTGCAACCAAATGTATGTTAGTAAAATATGTCATATAACAAAAAGAAATTTGGAAACGATTTCATGATAAGTTGTAGAACATTACCTGTGCCTTTTTCAACGGACAAGAAGTGACGTAGTGTCCTTTTGTTAGACAATAACTGCATGTTCGCTTTTTAGGACCACTCTATGACATGGAAATCTCAACACCAGATTTCATTCGTTGTATGTTCCTTGGCCTTCCCTTTACTTTGGCGGCACATGGATCATGTATGACAATATTAGAACCTTCAATTGAAGAACCATGTCCGTGCTTTTGACTTGAATTTATCTCAACTTGAGAAGTTTCAACTGCATCACTTATCTTTATGCAAGATAATTTTTGAATAGCTTCCTTCAAAATCGCAAAACCAACATCCAAATGTTCAGATGACCGTAAACCCGCCACCTTGCGCCAGCTTCTTTTAAAGTTCAACTTTCGTATCGGAGTGATATCACATTCACCAATTGTAAGTCCATCGTCGGATGCCAAGTGTACAGTTGAATACCGAGCACTCATCGTCCAACGAGGAAGAATATAATGCTCTGGTAATGAGACAACTCTTCTTTCATTAAGAATCAATAATGCATGTGCACATAAGATTCCTTCTTGTTCAAACATTTTACGCGAACAATTCACAAGAATTTTTTGTTGTGCAGTGTACTCCATAATAATCCTTTGTTGATCTTCTTCACCTGATAAATATACAGAGTAAATGAATTTTTCATCATCTTGTGAAATAAGTGTACTCCACAAATGCATGATTTTCTTGAATTCTTCCTGAAATATGGAAAAAAAATTTTGTGTGTACACTTTTCTGGCATAGATTTCCAAAGGACTTTTCGAAGTCGTGACAGCAAGAGAATACAAATTCTTAAAATCTTCGCGTTCTTCGGCCTCACGACGAATAGAAAGAGCTAAGTTATATTGATACACAAAATCATCAAGTGAAGTACTAGAATTGACAAATCCATCAAAGAATGCATTAATACTCTCAGCCCTCTGTGTAGATTGCATACCTGCACAAAATGTATCATTTAAATAAATCGGCACCCAGTGTTCACACTTTTTATACATTTGTTCTAACCAATGCCCATCTGGAATATCATATTTGTCTTTCAAAGAAAACCACCTCTCCTCAAATTCTTGTTTGCTCATGGATGTAAAAAACCAGTCATTGTAATCTTTTTTAAAGTTGTCACGCATGTATAAATCCCGGAGATGTGTAATGGCATTCTTCATAATATGCCATATACAGAACATATGTCGTGTACCAGGAAGCACTCTGTGAATAGCATTAGTTATTGCTACATCTTGATTAGTTATAATACATATAGGCTTCTTCCCGTTCATGCATTCTAGCCATGTTTCAAATAACCAAACGAAAGTGTCTTCAGTCTCATCGGCTAGTAGAGCACATCCAAGTAATATAGATTGTCTATAGTGATTAACACCTGTGAAAGGTGCAAATGGCATTTTAAACTTGTTAGTCCGATAGTTTGTATCAAACACTATGACATTACCGAAAGTAATATAATTATCTTGCGATCTACCATCTGCCAAAAAAAAAACTCTTTGCCACTGCTTTTTCATTGACCACTATTCTGAAAAAGAAAGATTCATCATCTTCTAATTTCTTTTCAAAATAAGAAAGTACTGCCATGCATTCTTTACCTACACAATCCTTTCTTGATGTTCGGATATAGTCAATGCAGTGTTGAGATGTTACAAATTTCTCTCCCGACATGTTAAGAAATTTAGCTATCTTCGAAGGAGCGATCCCCGCTTTTCTCATTTTAGTCATTGCTTGTTTTGAGGGACTTGACAATTTATTATGTGAACGTAATCTTGAAACGTCAATCGAAGAAACAAGGGGATGTGTGTGATCTTCATGAAACATTTTTACCTCCCACTTGTCATCATCTACAACATTGACTAATAATTGTGCACCATAACCTTCTCTCACATCCCTTCTTCTTTTCACATTTTTGTCATGGTCCTTTCTTTTGAGATCCTTATGCCCTTCTTTTGAGCAAACTAATCTTCTACAATGGGTTCATGTGTTTTTCTTGATTTGTAACAATAGTCCCTCCTTATCGAAAATCCTCTTGACCTAGCATATGCATTATAAAATTCATATGCCTGTTCTTCGTTATCAAACTTCATTCCAACATATGGCTTGCTAATATCGATATCATTATCATCATACTCTCCTTGAATTTGGGCACTAAGAAAATAAATAAAACTTAACTTAGATATACTGCTAATACCATTAACAAATAAAAGTTAATTTTGATGGAACAAAATATACTAGTACTCCATCTGTTCATCTCCGAGCTCTTCAATTTCTTGAACTTGGGATTCATCCATCTATTAAAGGGATATCTAAACATTAATATAACTGATATTTGCCTCATTCAAACAAAATGAGAGAAAGGAGGAACTAAAAAATAACCGAGTGTTCCAACTTTGTCAATTGCATTCTCAACTTGACAATTCAGTTCCAATTAAAAATAGAAAGGAGGAAGATGAAGATGAGGAACATGTCTTCAAGATCTTTGTAGACAAAAAGGAGTTTTGGGAGTTCTAACCTGTCGGAATGCAAAATCTCCTGAGTGAAAGCAAAAGCGAAACTGAAATTTGCATGCAAAAGAAGATCTACAACCTGCAAGCTAAACTAGATCATGGATGTGAATTATTTAAATTGCTAAACATGATGATTGCTTCGATCTAGATTAGAGGAACCATGTAGCACTAATTTTAGACCATAACACCAAGCGTGAGAGGGGGAGTTACCTGGAATGCCGACAAGTCGTCGCCTGTGCTCTCGCCAGAGGAGAAGGGGCCAGATTCTTGCTCTCACCTGGAAATGCCAACAATAAGAGAGAGAGAATGTGCGAGGGGGGGGGGGGGGAGGAGATACACGGGGTGGTTGTCGGATCCTTGTACCTAGAATGCGGTGTGGTCGTCGGATGCGAGGAGCCAGGGCGATCGTCAGAGAAGACCTGTAGTGGGGAGGAAACACGATCATCGGACGAGTAGGCAAGGAAAATGCAACGAAGAGAGAAAGGGATAACGTGGGTCGGTCATTGGATCCTTGTACCTACAATGTGGGGTGGTTTTCGGATGCGAGGAGGCACGGCGATCGCAAGAAGAGAAGGGGCCAATCCTTGCACCTTCACGAAAGAGGGAGTCAGGGCACCGAAAATGCAACGAAGAGAAAGAGAGAACGTGGCGTGGTCGTCGGATCCCTGTACCTAGAACGCAGGGGTGGTTGTCTCGCGCGAGGAGGCAGGGCGTTCACCGAACATCACCATCAGCACGAAGGCAGATCGAAAAATCGAACGGGAGGCGTTCAGGGGGGCGAAATGAGATGCGAGGTCGTGCGACTGCTCTGATCAAAATCTCGCGAGATCCATCTCGAGCGTCCGATCACGATCGGGAGCATCAACGTCCACCGTTGGATCACCATCGAACTGTCCTCCAACCGCTTCACACCGTGCTGAGCAACACCTACTTCACATATACATTATACCCTATATATATATATATATATATATATATATATATATATATATATATATATATATATATATATATATATATATATACATGTGTGTGTGTGGTCTAACAAAGCAGCACAATGATTTGGATTTGAAACAATGGGATGAAGCTTGGAGTAACAATTATGGATTTATTCATCAGTGACACATCGAATTGCAATAACTTTTGTAGCATTTAATTCTTCGAGTTTGAAACCTTTAAGGCTACATAACATATCCAAAAGAGGGGGAAATCCAGAAACATGCTCCTGACGTAGCACTCGATTGATGGATCAAGAGGTTTGGGGAAAAAAATGAAATTTGTATATCTTTTCACCTGTAAGTGAGTAATTAATTATATCTTATCAAATAAAAGCAATATACGTGTATAATTTAACGAGGAAATCTCCCATTTAATTTAGGAATAAATATTGTTCTGTGGACCTTGTGGGAGACCATTGACCTGGACTGACTGGCAGGTCATATTAATTGATTTTTACCTGATCGTGCATTAAATAAAAAAAATATGAATTATTGTTTTTCTAGGTACAAAAAATATTTTGATTATCGTTATGAAGCGTAAGTGTGCATGGTATGATTATCAATTAGTCTTCTGACCTGACCGAGGTATTTATGATCACGCCATGGGAAGATAATGCTTTCACCACAGAAAGATAAGGCCAAGTTGCAAGAATCTAAGAGGAAGGGTGCAAATGGTGAGACATGCAACAACTCTCTAAGAAATGATCGGACGATTTTTAATACTTTGGACAATGCAATTTTTACCTTCACACGAACTGAATTCTCGACACTCTTAAAATTGGTTGCCCAATGGATGCATAACGTCAGTATGATTCCGAGGTCATAGAACTAGAGATCCATCATAATTTTAATGACATGATTCTTTTTCAATTGTTTTTCTAGGTACAAAATATTTTTAATCTTAAATTACTTAAAAGTAGTCCGGATTTTTTAATCCTAACACGTAGGATGTGACTTATTTTGAATAGTAATTCTCTGCAAAGTGATGTTGACAACTTATTTGGTGCAATATTAATAATTATATTCATGATTCACAGATTAAAAATGAATTTATCATCGAGTTTAACTAATTCGATAATATGGTATCTCAGAAAAAGAAAGAGAGAGTTAAGACTTGTTGTAAATTAATTAAACTAGTCAAGTTTTTTTCTCTAAAATGTAGGGTGTGACATTTTCATGCTATGCAAATGCAATTGTATAGAATGACCTGATTGAAATCTAATTTGATAGGCAAAAGGATTCCAATTGCTCCAAAAAAAATGAAGATTCAATTTTGCACGGGTCTTAATTTACTATTGAAGATATCGTTAGTGAAATAATTAGAAGGCAAAAAAACTTATATAAAAAAATTAAAATTAGATATAATCCACTCAAACATAGATTTAATGAAAAAAATATATTTAAATAAAGGCCAAAATGTGGATCAATTTGGGGGAGGCAACATGTTTTCTGCGTATACGATCCTTCCCCGGTTAATTGAGTTACCTGTTGACAACGGGCAGGACATGAAGGTGCCCATGTCCAATTATTTCGGTGACCTAACAAATTAATGGCCTCTTGGTCAAAATCACATCAATTCCCAAAATTATTACAAAAAATGGCAATGAAGCCAAGAAACTTTGTCCGAATTGGGACTTCCATAAAATAAAAAGGGTGCGCAAGCATCCACACCATGTACTACAACCATAACCATAATAATATGTGGACCCGAGTGCTACATAGATGTAGGGATCACGTTGCAACAGCATTTGGAATTGTACCAATGGCATGAACCTTGGAGTTGCAATTAAAGATTCATCCAACGAATTGAGTTCGAGTCTTCCTACTGCACAGTAAACCGGCTTTATTAAGCTTTATTCATTAGTGAGCAAGGGAAAAATTACGTAAAATATCCTCCAACTTTGACGGTTGCTCAATAATACCCTTCAAACTTTATTTTATAATACGAATATCCTTCATCTTTTAACTTATTTCATCCGAAACTCTTCTTATCTACGATTCATCGATAATTTTGATGCGTTGAAATGAGGTAGCAAAATAAAATCGCTAGCAAGTACACTAGTCGCTCAAGTAATATAGTAATAGGAGTAAGAGTGTCGAACCCACGAGGAATATTATTAATTCAATATCTGAATTTATAAATTAATAAGAGAGAAAAAATATGGATTTTGAAAATGAGTTCTAAAAAATAAAGAAAATAAGATAAGATAAGATAAGATAAGATAGTGGTGTTGAAGTTAGGCCTTATGATGAAAATAGATCAGGATAAATATTTGAACCATAAAAGATAAATTTAATCTTTAAAGATGGATTAAAGTCTTCCTAAAGTAATCTAACATGATTAACTTGTGGTCTCCACGACTGGCATCCATCAATCTAATCATATAGAACTATCTTAATTTAATAAGAATTGAAGTCTCCACGACTGGTACCCCCAAAATCATATTAAAATTAAGATGCATTAAATTGAATTCCCTAGACTATTAATCACTCCACAAACTGGTATAGATTAATAGACCACACAAACTTGATTCTCCACACACTAGTTATCAAATTTATGTCAATTATTAATTTCAAATAAAATCAATTATAATTAGTACAATGAATTCTGAAATTAAACACTCCACAAATTGGTATAGCCTAATTCAGAAATTTAATTAACTAACATAAAAGCATTAAACACAATTAATAATTGATAAAAAAAGATTAAAGCAAATAAAATAGGGTCCAAACATTTCCCTTCAATTAATAATCTCCTAAAATAATAATCCTAAAAACATGGAGTTCATCCTAGAAATTTCGGAGAGATAATAAAATACAAATAATAAAAATTGAAAGAATTACATCCAAAATAGAGATCTCGGATCTGGCAAACAGTCGGGCAGGGAAACCAATACTACCCATCCAAGCTGCCACTGAAAAGGAGCCATCTGAGCTAAAAAGAACCTAGTACTGGGGTGGTGGCTGCACCTCTCGGACTTGATCAGGGTCGCGATCAACCTCCAACCGTCACACCTCTCTCCTCTTGGTCGTAGCCTGCAGAGCTCACGACTCGCCGTGGAAGAAACCTGAACTTCAGAGCACGAATTAAAACGACGGATTCTTCACGTATTTAGAGGGTGCGGACGGGTCTTCCTGTTGATCGTGATGTACGGCCGAATTTAAATTTACGGATAAATCTCGGTCAAAAATGATAATTCTTTCAAAAGATAAATTCTTTTATCTTTACCCCCTTTGAATCTCGGCCAAAACGAAATTCTTTTATCTTTACGCCCTATGGATCTCGGCCAAAATCAAGATTTCCTTGCCATTACCCCCTCCAAATCTCGGCCAAAATGAAAAGTCTTTATGCCATTACGCCCAAAAGATAAATCCTTTTATCTTTACCCCCTTTGAATCTCGGCAAAAAATATAAAATCCTTTTATCTTTACCCCCTTTGAATTTTGGCCAAAACCTCTTGGGGGTAAAGCCAAATCTCGGCCGTAAGAAATAAATTATTTATCCTAATCTCGGCCGTAATGATAAATTCTTCAGAATTTCGGCCGATACGACACAATCCATCTAAATCTCGATTTTTCCTGCAAAATAATCATCAAAATTTAGTTAATCCATCCATAATTAAAATATTCAGAGAATTAATAATTAAAATTAATAAATCCGAAATTATGATTAAAAGTGACTAAAAATGATGCATGCCATGAACAAATTATAGAAAAATTAATTAAAATAATAATCTAAAATATGTTATATTTTGCATGCATCAAACTTCCCCAAGCTTAAAGTCTTGCTTGTCCTCAGGCAAAAATTCAAGGCAAGGCTCAAGAAAGTCCCATCATAGTCTTCATATCATCAACTGACTAATTTTCTCACACAGTTCTTCTGCACACCTGCTACTTAGTATCTTACCACTTTCCATGCACTTAGCTTCATAGAGGTTCTGAATGCTACACAAATTTAAACAATCTCAAATTCAACCTTGTAGAAAAATAAATTGTCTGTCAAATAATAGCATTAATATTGAACACATAAATACTAATTGAGCTTAAAACTTTTTTCTTTTTTTCTTTTCATTTTTATTTTTAATTATTTTAAAAGTTCTAATCTTCAAGCAGGATTGCACAAGGAAGTCCATGTAGCGGGCTTTAGACTGATGACTCCCAGACCAGATGACCTTAGGGCACCAAGTGATAAAGCACCCCTCGAGTTTACTTGCCCGAACAACCAAGGTTCTGAATGAAGAGTTCGAACTTAGCCATGATTCAGTACTTCGGTGCTTCTCCATATTTCACAAGATGGTCCATGTAACAGGTTTTCGATCGACGGATCCCAGAGCAGTTGCCCTTAGGTCGTCAGGCATGAACCCCTATGGATCTAATTACCCGAACACATCTTGATTCCGGATAACACTTTTGTACCTACACATAACTTTATTCATCATTTTTTTTTATTTGTTGGGGTTTAACACTTTTGTACCTACACATAACTTTATTCATCATTTTTTTTATTTGTTGGGGTTTAACTAACCCTTCTTTTTATTCACTTTCAATTTTTATAAGCTCAAAAAGTACTTGATATGGTCAATAAGAAGGCTAGTACTATCAAGACTTAAAATAAAAAGGCATGAATATAATTTTGTCGTCTAGTCATTCATAATTCTACTTAGCATAAGAACACAGTCCATAAGTCTGATACTAAAAGTAGCAAGTGATAAGAACGAAAAGCATTCAAATTTCATTAGTTAACGACATGTTTTTGAGCTTTTACTAAAAGATAATTAAAATAATAAGACAAGAGTTTGTAAGATGGTAGCAAAAATAAATGCATGCAATGGTATTTTTAAAAAAATTTCAATTTTTTCAATTTTTTGGATTTTTTTACAAATAGATGCAAACATAAACAAATAAAAAGAAAGAAACATGCAATGCATGAAATGCAAACTCCCCCAAGCTTGAACCAGACACTGTCCTCAGTGTTAAGCCAACAAGGGAAAGTGATACATACTCAATAAAAAGGAAAATTAAAGAAACAAAAATAAAGAAAAGGAAAAAGACACAACCGGATTTACTGTCTGCGGAGTGGCGATGGTGGATGGTAGCCGAGATTTTCTTGGCGCATATGATACTCATGGATGCGTCTCGTCATGCGCACATGCTGATTCTGAAGGGATTCGAAGCGACCATGACGATCATCCATATTTCTAAAATCGGCTGGGATGTTGGTCAACTCTTGGGCTTGTCTAAGTTGCTCTTCCTGAATAGCGTGCAACTGTCCTGACTGACGAAGTTGCTCTTTTTGAAAAGTGTGAAACTCCCCTGCTTGACGAAGTTGTTCATCATACATTGATTCCCATAAGTTTTGCATGGAAGCATAGTCAGGCTGAGGTGGCGGAGGTGGATAGTAAGTCTGCTCTGGGACTAAAGTAAAAGTGGGCTCCGGTGCTATATAGCGATTCTGCACAGGTTCTTGTAAAGGGGCAGATACTTCCATCGAGTCGCGTTCCTCATAAGGAGTAGAAGGTATGAACGAGGAATCAGAAGAGCTCTCTTGTGCTGGAGATGGAATCGGAGAAGGCACCGGCATATAAGGTGAATGGACGGATGTAGCATATTGGGAAGCTATCGGTGATGCAGCCTGGAATCCTTGTGGCTGTTGAAGGTAGGGTTGGGCTGCCGCATAATCAGTAGAATCAAACTAGGAGAAATGTTCGTCCCGGTGTGGTTGTCCAACAGAGGTAGATGATCCTGCAGATGGGATTACTAGAGCTATGACCTGCCTAAAAAGGAGCCAATTATTTGGATTAATCGGCGTAAAAGCATCTCGATCTGAGCAGGGCACCTCCTGATTGTGGTCTTTAAAAATAAAAATGTTGATCCCTGAATTGTTGGTCTTCACGAGACCCATAGCCTGAATGGTCCTACGAGTGAGGTGAGTGTTTCCTGGCACAGCTTCTAGATCATCCAAGTCTAGTTGTAGGTGCTGAGCGATAGGTGTGAGAAGGGTGCCCATATTAATGCTACCGCCACGATGAGTAGTGCGGCGCTGGAATCGACGAATGAGGAAGGCACCCACATTAATAGGAGTTCTGTGAAGCATGCTGTGGATAAGATATAACTCTCCCTCTAAGACGGCACCATCATTATCATTGCGCCCACTTAAGGTGTTTCTTAGCATGCGATGGACGTAGCGCAGAACAGGATTCTGAATTGAGCTATCTTTAGCGGTGTTCCAAACCAATCGGTCTTCTTCTGTCATCTGTTTTCAAAAAGTTTCAGCATCAAAGTCAGCAGGTACAGAAAGAGATCCATGGTTGAGAAATCCATAGATATTAATCTCTCCTAGAGTGAGAGTAAAAGGTCGCCCATAAAGTTGGAATGAAATGCGAGGCTGATCATAATTCCTGCCATCTAAATTAAAGACTTCCAAGGATGAGAGAAATTCCATAATTAGTACTTCATAAGTTGGCCACCAAGAATGCACAAAGTCAGAGAGTCCAATCTGATAAAATAATAGATGAATATCTGCAAGTAAATTATACTCCCTCAGCAATTCAGTATCTGAAAATCTGGTGGCATGAATTCGAATCTCACACATCCGTTCATATCGAGCTTGATACCATGGCTTAGTCCAATAATAATCTCCGGGGTAGGATATTAATTGTGAGGGCTGAGGGACCAGTTGAGCATTCGGATGTCGTCGTTCGTGACGTCCCCTTCATATATTAGTAAATCGCCTCATTTTAATCCTAACAGAACTCAACGAAGAAAGGTGCCGGCTCGATGGGCTTGGAAGCTGAGGTTTCGGCCGTAGTATTCGATGAAGATATGAAGGTCGGAGGTAACTCGGTCGTAAGCAGAGAGGATGAGGAACCTCGGCCGGAGGTGATGATCTTGTAGTTTTTGGCCGTAAGGAATGCGGTTGTGGCACTAGTGTTTGGCGCTCATCCGGGCGTAAGGAATCAGCTCCGGCGGAAACTCGGCCGTAAGGAATAGGTGGAACCGGCGATGAGACTTCGGCCGTAAGGGCTTTTGGGCGAGAAGCGTTGAAACTTCGGCCGTAAGGAAGAAGGCTCGGCCGGAGTCGAGTGGAGTTTGGCCGTAAGGAACTGGCGCGGCGCTTTTGGGCGTAAGGATCGGCGGTGAGACTCGGAACTTCGGTCGTAAGAGCCACTTTGGCCGTAAGGAGGAAAGAGCTGGTTCTTGGTCTGCAAAAGCACGAGGTGTAAGAATTTATAGATACAATTACGGGCGTAAACTTACCTGTTCCCACGTGATGGTGCAGTGAAGGGTCATGTCGTAAGAGCTTGGCCGATTTTCAAGGTGATTCGTCTATTTCGCCTTGTCATGTCCGAGGTCAGGTGACGGCCGGTGTGGCCACTCGGCCGTAATGGGAACGACTGTGGTGGCAGGGCATAATGTGGAACCAGCAGCTCATCTTGTCATGTCCGAGTTTCGGCCGTAAAGAGAACAGGTGGCATGGCGTAATCGTTTTTTTTTCTTTCTTTTGGGCCCGTAATATGTCTCGTCTTGTCGCATGGAGGGAATCAATTCTTGGAGTTTACGCCCATGCTTGGAGTTGACGCCCCTGAGTTTACGTCCAAAGTCCTCTCCTATTTTGCTCTTCCCCACTTGGATTTTTCTCTGTGTTGCTTGGGAGAGAGCCCGGTGTACGTCCAGTCAGTTGTGCCGCCATCTGGCCCAGTTGTCTTTCCAAATTTCGAATTGATGCATCCTGACTCGTGGCTCTAGATTCCATATTCTTTTGCAACGCTTGCATTGTGTCTATGATCTGTGCCATCATCTCCTGCATGTGATTTGATGATTGATATTGGGGAGTATCAGGTTGCCTTTTCAGTATATAATCTTTTGATGGACCAGAAGGTTGGTCTTGATTCTGATTATAGGCAAACTTCGGATTATGTCTCCAACCATAATCGTTGTTCCTGTAAAATGGATTGAAAATAAAGTTAGCATTTTCAATTTGATTTGTATCCGAAGTATTACCTGTAGGGCTATAATTGCTGGAATTTCACATTAGTGACATCATCTGCTCGAATTTTTGATTAAGTGACTCCAGCTGAGCCACTATTTCTGAAGATTGTATTCCTTGTGTAGCATGTACATCATGAGTTCGACGAGATGGTCTCCTTTCTTGGCTTGACTTGAAGGCTACAGCTTCAATAATATCCTGTATCTCACTAGGGCGTTTAGATCCCAACACTGTCCCTCCTACTGATTGGTCGAGCTTAGCTTGATTTGCAAATCGTAATCCATGATAGAAATCTTCCATCACTTGCCACTTTGAAATTCTATTATCAGGAACTCTGGCCAGCAGTTCCTTATATCGTTCCCAGGCTTCATATAACGTCTCGTTATTGTCTTGAACAAATGCCCTCAGCTCCCTTCGATATTTGCCTGGTTTTTGTGGTGGGCAATATTTTCTAACAAATTTTTCTACCAGCTCCAACCATGAGTGAATCGATCCTGCAGGCAAAGTTTTAAATCAAGTGGAAGCTTTATCACGTAAAGATTGTGAAAATAATAAAAGACGAATAACTTCAGTAGAAACATTATTATTTCTAAAGGTGCTCAAAGTAGCAAGAAATTTGTCAAGGTGATCGTGAGGGCCTTCATGAAATCCTCCTCCAAATTGGGATGCTTGTATCATCCTCACGATTGCGGAATTTATCTCAAAATTATTTGCGTTAATATCAAGCAGCACGATGCATGATTCTCGGTCACTGTATATAGCCGAGACATATTCTCTCATAGAAAGCTCTGCTTCATCTTCTCGCCGATTATTATGTGGTGGAACCAGTTCATTTTGTTGCTCCAGTCTCTGATCGTCGCGTGCTTGTTTCACCATTTTTCTTATATTTCTTCGTAATCGACGATAGGTTCTTTCAATTTCAGGATCAAATTCCAACAGTGGATTTGAACTCCTAGTGCGCTTATCAGAAGATTCCAGGATTGGTTGTGATTTAATTTTCAATTAATACCTGCAACAACCAATTTTCAGTAAGATAAAAGAAAAAATAAAAATATATACAAGAAGAAAGAAATGCAGATACTAGGTCACCAAGAAATAAGATTTAAATTGATAAAAAGTCTTTCGGCATTATCGAGTATTCATTAGGTCATCAAAATTAATGTCCGAGAGAAATTAACCTAATTACTGCCACCAAAATTCACAGAAAATTATCAAATACGGCGAAAAATCAAAACTCGAAAACCAATTCAAATGCAAAACATTAATATCGACCGAAAGTAAATCACTTAGATGGTCGTAAAAATCAAGCACTCATTTGGCCGTAAAACTTGGAAGAATTAATGATGATGTAACAAACGGCACAAAACAAATCAGAACTAATTTGCGGCCGTAAAGTTAATAATCAGACATAATCAAAAATTATTTTCAGAGAGGAAATAAGATTGATCGGCCGCAATACAGAAACAGATTTACGGCCAAAATTAAATTAGTAATCCGAGGCTCGTTCGGTCGTAAAAATTATAAAATAGTGCCAAAAGGGATTAATCAACGTAAGATGGCGTAAAAATTATTATGGCCAAAACATATTCGTAAGGTGGCGTAAAAATTAGCACGGCGATGAATTATCTCTGCCGAAATAAAAATTGAACGAAACGTCGCCAAATGAATCATTACGGCCGACAAAGAATATAATTCATATCGGCCGTAAAACAATGAAAGTTCAGTCGAACATGAGGTAAAACATCAACACATATAAATCGGCCGAAATGAGATTAAATCAAATTTATACGTTCAGAAATATATTACGGCCGAGTTGAAGTCGACAACCTTTGGCCGTAAAACAAAACTGGGTTTCGACCGAAACAAAAATAGAATTAAACTTATTCTTACGTCAACAGAAGAATCGTTACGGCCGAGAAGGAGTAAAATCCATGTCGGATGATCCATTACGGCGGAGACAGACTAAATCTCTTTGGCCAAAACAAAGTCAAATCAAAAGTTCAAACTATTAAAACGTTACGGCCGAGAAGGAAATAAATTCATATGAGGCCAATGAAAATAAGGCGTAAAGAACAAAATTATTAGCCGAAACAAGGTCAATTCATCATTGTATGGTCATGGCGTAAAACAACGTTCGGATAAAGCATTACGACCGTAAAACAAAAGATTAGAACTCAATCGATATTGCGAGCCGTAAAACCATAAGACAGTGACAGAATTTTAAGCCGAAAGTCGACAATTTAAAAAAAATTGTCGTGACCTTTATCTGCAAAAGAAAAAATGTCAGTTTATTTAAAAATAATAATAATTAAAACAATTAATACATATTTACAAAGAATTATTTACAATTTATTTACATCTCCTAATAATTCATAAAAATAAAAAATTAATTAATAAAATACTCCCCGGCAATGGCGCCAAAAACTTGATGCGTTGAAATGAGGTAGCAAAATAAAATCGCTAGCAAGTGCACGAATCGTTCAAGTAATATAGTAATAGGAGTAAGAGTGTCGAACCCACGAGGAATATTATTAATTCAATATCTGAATTTATAAATTAATAAGAGAGAAAAAACATGGATTTTGAAAATGAGTTTTAAAAAATAAAGAAAATAAGATAAGATAAGATAGTGGTGTTGAAGTTAGGCCTTAGGATGAAAATAGATCGGGATAAATATTTGAATCATAAAAGATAAATTTAATCTTTAAAGATGGATTAGAGTCTCCCTAAAATAATCTAACATGATTAACTTGTGGTCTCCACGACTGGCATCCCTCAATCTAATCATATAGAACTATCTTAATTTAATAAGAATTGAAGTCTCCACGACTGGTACCCCCAAAATCATATTAAAATTAAGATGCATTAAATTGAATTCTCTAGACTATTAATCACTCCACAAACTGGTATAAATTAATAGACCACACAAATTTGATTCTCCACACACTAGTTATCAAATTTATGTAAATTATTAATTCCAAATAAAATCAATTATAATTAGTATAATGAATTCTGAAATTAAATACTCCACAAACTGGTATAGCCTAATTCAAAATTTTAATTAACTAACATAAAAGCATTAAGCACAATTAATAATTGATAAAAAAAGATTAAAGCAAATAAAATAGGGTCCAAACATTTCTCTTCAATTAATAATCTCCTAAAATAATAATCCTAAAAATATGGAGTTCATCCTAGAAATTTCGGAGAGATAATAAAATATAAATCATAAAAATTGAAATAATTACACTCAAAATAGAGATCTCGGATCTGGCAAACAGTCGGGCAGCCTCTCGGACTTGATCAGGGTCGCGATCAACATCCAACCGTCACACCTCTCTCCTCTTGGTCGTAGCCTGCAGAGCTCACGACTCGCCGTGGAAGAAACCTGAACTTCATAGCACGAATTAAAATGACGGATTCTTCACGTATTTATAGGGTGCGGACGGGTCTTCCTGTTGATCGTGATGTACGGCCGAATTTAAATTCACGGATAAATCTCGGTCAAAAATGATAATTCTTTCAAAAGATAAATCCTTTTATCTTTACCCCCTTTGAATCTCGGCCAAAACGAAATTCTTTTATCTTTACGCCCTATGGATCTCGGCCAAAATCAAGATTCCTTGCCATTACCCCCTCCAAATCTCGGCCAAAATGAAAAGTCTTTATGCCATTACGCCCAAAAGATAAATCCTTTTATCTTTACCCCCTTTGAATCTCGGCCAAAAATATAAAATCATTTTATCTTTATCCCCTTTGAATTTCGGCCAAAACCTCTTGGGGGTAAAGCCAAATCTCGGCCGTAAGAAATAAATTCATTATCCTAATATCGGCCGTAATGATAAATTCTTCGGAATTCGGCCGATACGGCACAATCCATCTAAATCTCAATTTTTCCTACAAAATAATTATCAAATTTTAGTTAATCCATCCACAATTAAAATATTCAGAGAATTAATAATTAAAATTAATAAATCCGAAATTACGATTAAAAGTGACTAAAAATGATGCATGCCATGAACAAATTATAGAAAAATTAATTAAAATAATAATCTAAAATATGTTATATTTTACATGCATCAAATTTCGAAGGTATTATCCTTCGGAAATATATATAATAATTATTAAACATTAATAATAGTATATGTATTGATATTAATTATACATATCCTTCTATATAATTACAATCATTAGTAATATTATGTTATATTATAAATATTTTATAAAAATGGAATAAAGAGATGTGTTATATTATACACATTAATAATATACTATTTTATTTACTGAATGATGGTGCATTCGAAAGTACGGAAGGATTTCGTATTCGTCGATAATTTCGAAGAACATTACCTGTCGGAAATTAAGAAGAATATTACCCATCGGTAATTGTGAAGGACATTACCCGTCGGTAATTACTAAAAAAAATTACCTTCGAAATTACCTAAGGATCTACATCCATCGATAATTTCGAAGGCATTATCCTTCGGTAATTAAAATAGTATAATTTATTATCAATATATATATAATATTATTGTTAAACATTAATAATAGAATATGTATTGATATTAATTATATGTATTAATATATATAATTACAATCATTAGTAATATTATGTAAATATTTTATAAAAATGGAAGACAGATATGTGTTATATTATAATCATTAATAATATATTATTATTTTATTTATCGAAAGATAGTGCCTTCGAAATTATCGAAGGATTTAGAATCCGTCGATAATTTTAAAGGACATCAGCCGTCGGTAATTACCGAAGGAAAATACCTTCGAAATTACCGAAGGATTTACATCCATCGATGATTTCGAAGGCATTATCCTTCGATAATTAAAATAATATAATTTATTATCAATATATATATATATATAATATTATTATTAAACATTAATAATAGTATATAAGCATTGATAATGAATAATATTATTTTTATTATCGACGAGATTTCAAGTCCTTCGGTAATTTCGAAAAATATACCCGTCACTAATTTTAATATTTTCCCGCCCAATTTTCCCCCTCCACCTTCTCCAAACCGCGCCCCCTCTCTCCCTATATTTCCCTCCTCTCTCCTCGTTTTCTACTCGTTCTCCCCCTTCCTCTCCCTCTCTCCGACTCGTTCTCCCCACTCTCTCCTCCTCTCTCACGGCGACAAGGATGGCGGCGGCAACTCTCGACTTCGGCCATCTCAACCCCCTCCCCCTCTTCCTCTTCCTCACATGCAGCCGGATCCCAGGCGGCCGGATCCGTGCGCACGGCCGGATCTGTGCGCACGGCCGGATCCGTGCGTGGGCGGTTGGATCCGGTTGCGGGTGGCCGGTTCCATGCGGGCGGCCGGATTTGTGGGCGGCCGGATTTTTTCGTGGGTGGTAGGTTCCAATCGCGGGCGGCTGGATCCGGCCACGGGCGACCGCGTCCGTGGCATCCTCTCCATCCCCATTCCCCTCCCCCTCTCTCTATCTCGATTCCGGTCGCCTGATGCCGGATCGATGCTGGATCCGGCAGTAGGCGGCCTAATTTTTTTATATTTTTAAAAAAAATTTCGACGGACATATCTATCACATTCCGCCGGTGCCTACGATGGGCCACGCCCATCGAAGGAGGCTTCGACGAGAATACGCCTGCCGAAGCCTTCGACGGGAGTACGCTTATCGAAGCCTTCGACGGAAGTACGCCCGACCCGTCCAAGGCTTCGACGGGAGTCCTCCCGTCGGAACTATCGATGGAAAGCCCGTCGAAATTCGTGGAAAGTTGCGAAGGGCCAACACTCCTTCCTCCGGCACCGGCCAGCTTCGGCAGTCGGATTAGGAGCTTTTAACGGCCAAACCCGTCGGAAGTTCCGAAGGCTATCCTCTCCTAGGAACTTTCGATGGATTTTAGCCTTAAAAATTTTTGAAAGCCACTTTTTCGTCGCAAACGTCCGTCAAAATTTTTGAAGGGATGTTTGAGGACCGTCAAAAATTTTTTACGATGACAAAAGTTTCAAGTAACCCCTATCCACCGTAAATACATATTTGCGACGGATTTCGAAGGTTTTGTGATGGATTGATCCGTCGTAAAATCGCAATATTCTTGTAGTGGACAGCTGGCCTCCCCAACAACCATGCAGTTTATCGTTAAAGAGGAAAGGTGGCAGTTGGAAACTTATCTTTTGGCTGCTATTAGGGGAGCATTGTCCTTGGCTTAAATCACGCTGAGAAATAAAGTCTAAAGAGGATTTTGCAGATTAGAAGATCAAGAAGGATTCCTTAATTAATGAAAAGATAAAATAATGAGGTTAGGAGTAGCCGACCCTAATATTATATAAATAAAGTTCCAAGCTTTTCCCATAAATCGTGAGTTTCTCTTGCATTGTGCGTGTGGATTTTTCATTTTGTGTGCAGGGCAAACGACCAAGAGAGGGGCGATGACCGGTGAAGGCTACTAGAATTCTTCGCGTAACAAGGTTCCAGGCCGACACATCCTTAATTTTGTGGAGCGGAATTTAAGGGCATGACACGCAGGCCATTTTGGTCCGGCTGTTCAATAGTTTTAAGTTTGATTTATGTTGATCAAGATATTTTATTACTATTCACGTTCCAATACCGAATTAATCGAGTACTAATAGCCTCATACACCGGTGAACCTGCAACCGAAAAAAAAGTTTAGGGAAACATGCTCCTGTGATCAAGTGGGTTGGAAGAAAATCGAAATTTTTAGCACTAATCACACGAGATGTATATGTGCGTGTGTGTCCGTAAGTGAGTAATTAATAGTTCTCAAATAAAAGTTATGTCTATGTTAACGAGGAAATCTCCCATCGTAATTCAGGAATGTTGAACGGATTGTTTGATGTGATTGTTTCTGATGAAAGCAAAGAAAAGTAAAGTCATATTGTGGGAAACCATTGACCCTGCAGGCAGTTAGGTGGTGTTAATTGATTTTTTACCTAATCGTGCATTAAATCAAGAATTCAATATTTATTTTGATATATTATTGCTATATATGAAGTTTAAATGCTTTCACCCGATGATATATCTATATGTCGCCCGTTTCACCACAGAGAGAGAAGCCAAGTTGCAGGAATCTAACAGAATGAATGGTGCTGGTGCTGAGCTGAGACAAGCAACAACTGTGCACGAAGGAGATGGGGCCTTGTCCCTTCTTGCAATGATTTAATCTACAGGATAACATTCTAAACTTCCTGTGATCCTTGTGTATGAGAGTGAGAGAGAGAGAGAGAGAGAGAGAGAGAGAGAGAGACCTTTGACTATGGCTGTTGGGCAGGGATCGAACTGTAGACCGAATAGCAGACTCAGCTTGAAAAGATGGAAGTTGGAGCTATGTATGATCAGACAGAGGGTCCCCCACCACAGAACTACTCGGAATCTGAGGCCGAAGTATTTCACCTGCTAAAATTCGAATGGACTCGACAGAGACGGAATAAGGTAGGCCTGGGGAGGTTTTTATGTATATGAATATAACATTAACTTTAATTCACAAAACAAATAACAATAATCAAATGATGTAAATTTAATTATACTTCTTATAATATGCATATGATCTTATTACAATTACACCTGCACGTACATTGCTGCATGTAATTCCAAAAAGAGCTAAAATGATAAACAAAAGCTAGTAAAGTTGTCATGACGTACATGTCTTCATTGGTAGAAAACCACGGGAGGAACCTTGACGCCGGCGTCCTTGAGGAACGGAATCGCATGCGGCCGGACACTGAGGTCCTTGTAGAAGGCGTACTCTGCGTCATAGTGGTGCAGGTCCAGCTCTGCCTTCTGGTCTGTGTGGTAATGGTGCTTGTCAATCGCTGACTTCCCAAAGCCGAACACGCTCACCTTGTCGCATATCCCCACCGCCAGCATGATCGCCTGCATGCCTGATGAGTAGTGGAACATCTTCTTGTCGTGGTGTTTGCCCCATTCCGTCGTTGACTTTCCCGTCTCCTCCACGAACGTCTTAAGGGAGTAGTACTTAACGATCTTGGCGCACAAGGCGTCGAACTGCGCGTCTGTCACCAACAATGGCGACTTGTGGGAGGCATTTTTGCACACCACGAACTCCAGGAAGTGCGCCGGCTGGCAAATGTAGACGACGATGGGGGTGAAATCGCCATAGGGGTGGCAGGAGCAGCATTCGCGCGTGGCGCAATGGTGGAGAACGTTGCTGTTGATGAAGGAGAGCGATGTCTTGGTGCCGACGTGCCGCTGGTAACCCTCAACAGGGGCGTTGTTCAGGCGGATGACAAGGCCATGGCCATCAATGTGGTTTCCGTGCTCGAAGTTCAAGAGGATGCCACTGTTGCCTACCACTGCGCAAGTGGCATAGGATTGCCCCATGTTTGGGTGCCCATAGTGGGCATCGATTGGCAGCTTGACGCGCTCTAAGAGCTCAGTCATGACCTTCGACGGAAACTTCTGACGTTTCCTGCCGAACCAGTGATGTAGGAGTTGCTTGAACTCTGGGAGCACGCCGCTGTGGTCGGGCTCGTCAGGGTGAACAGGGAATCGCAAGCGCCAAATGGGCATCTCGTGAACTTGAGCTCCCCCTCGGTGTTGGCGCCAGAGGGAGAGGGAGCGCGAGCGGCCTCCGAGGAATATGTCGACGGACTCAAGGGTTGCACCCAGGAGGTCCTCCACTTCTTGCGCCAGCTCAGTCTCGATATCATCCATGGCGGCGAGGTGGATGAGGGTGTCATTGTTGGCGGAGTTCGGGTTCTCAATAAAAATGGACAAGAAGAAGGCGTCGCTATGGAAAGCAGTGCGGAAGCTGAGGGCGAGGGATAAAAGCGTGAGAGGGAGGACAACGAAGGATAAGCGCAATGGTCGCTTCATGTTGACTTGATTGTTGATACATTAGATTGCCACTACTCGTAGTCGAGGAGATTTGGAGGGAGGAGGGGGCTGCAGGCACTGGGATGCGAGTGATGTAATGACCCCAAAATAGCTCATGTAGTCATGTCCTTGGCCGAATCAGTAATCGATCTGTGAAATGTAATCATCATTTTCTTTTAATTAATTAAAACCACAAAACTGCACTTATAATTAAGATGATTCATTCATTGTTCATGTATAAGCTTATTTTTCATCATGAGCATCTCCACCATCTTATCACATCTTGTTGTGACCCTAAATACATGTCGAAATTCAAATGCTACGAAACCCAATCTATCAACTTTCATTCAACATAGAAGTATGTCTATAATGATATTTTCTCACATCTAACAGTAATATGTAGAATATAAAATCACATCTGTGCACATTATAATAGTGCCATCGTATGAATCATGGCAATACAACAATACAGCCAAATAGTCAATGAAGAATATTGCAATCCGGTGCAATGGCCTTTGCATGATCCACACTTTGGGATCCCTTTAGGCTATTATTGCTATCCGGCCTCTTAGTGAAAGATACCTTAAAATTTATCAAATTAAGGGTAACTTGCATCAAATTTAATTTGTAATTGAAATGTCCTTAATTTTTAATTTTTCTTGCATGCATGGTCCTTGATCGATAATAGCTAGTTTCCCTACTATGTTGCTGACATGACGAAATAAAAATAATAAAATAATATAAAAAATTAAATTTTAAAAAGCGATTGGGCCCGATGCCCCTATGCACACCGACGAGCTCACGCCAGTCCCCTGTCGCTTCCCTATGTGAGCTCGCGTGTCAACAAGCTCACGGGGGCCAATGCCCCTGTGCAAGCTCGCGAGGGGCCGGCTTTTAATTTAAGGGTTTTTAATTTTGAAGTTGAATTCATGTATTTAATATTTATCTCCCTCTAATTTATTCACAGAAAATGTAGCATATATTTAACTTTCATTTTCAGATTTTCTTACAACTAGAGATATGCCTATTAAAAAAAAATATGTCTTTATCTACAAAAAATCTAATCAATCATTATGATTTTATTAGAAATTCTTATCGGTTTCAATTATATTTATTTTCAGAACCTATCTTGATATATATATATAGAAAGATAGATAGATAGTCTGAACGAATCCCAAAATCTCTTGCATCAAAATAAAACAAACTTTCAAAGTAAGATAATAGTTTTGAGAATGCCGCAACATAATGGTGTTGTTGAATGGATGAATAGAACACTGAATGAGCGAATCAAGAGCACAATAATCTATTCAGGTCTATCAAAGACATTTTGGATAGATGTAGTTAACATAGCGGTATACCTGATTAATCGCGGGCCATTTGTACCATTGGAGATGAGTGGTAAGGAGGTAGATATTTCTCTTTTGAGAATTTTTGGTTTCCTATCATATGTGCATATTGATTTTGCATATAAAGATAAAGTAGATGCTAGTTTAAATATCATTTCTAGGATGATGAGAATAAAAAAATTATCCGAGAGAGAAGCGTGATATTACATGAGAAGACCAAGTATGTTGGAAGAACCTGACAGTGTAGGAAAAGAAGGCAATGCTCAAATTGAACTTGTAGATGTGGCCAGATCTCAAAGGATTGTTCTGCAGGAGCTTTAATTGATACAAGCTAGGTCGAGTACTCCACCTTCTGTTAGGAGATCTACTCAGGATATAAGATCATCTATGAGATACTCTCTTCTCAAAATTTCATGTTGCTAACTTATGTTGGTAAATTTTATGTTGCTAACTTATGCTGGTAAAGTTCACGTTGATGATTCGGTCAAGTGAGAGGTAGCAGTATAGGATGAAATGAATTCATTGTACAAAAATAAAATTTGGGTGCTGACAGAATTGCCTAAAGGTAAAAATGTATTTCATAACAATTGGTTGTATAAGATCAAGAAAGGGTCAGGTGACGATCACAAAAAATTGAGGTTCCATGCAACCTTAGGTTGTCTACACATTTACTTGCATAGAGGAGCCGTCCATAGTTCAAGAACAAGCAAGTGCAGCTCAAATCAAGATAACCAATCTTCAAGTGAGAGATTGTTGGAGTTAGTTAGGTGAAGACTGATTTTAGGCCTAACTAATTTTTTAGTCTTGGTAGAGAGAATATGAGATATTGTAATTTTCTGGTAATCATAATAGGGAGAATGAGTGGTTATCATAACTACCTTATTTGTTAAATATGGAGTTATGAATAATTAGGATAGATATTCGATTATCCTAAATTATTGTCAAGGCTCATATTTGGTGGAGATTATGCACCATATATTAAGAAAGTTCTGGGCAATGCATGTAAGAGATTGATATATGAACATAGTGAAACTATATGAGACGATTGTGGACATATGAGTCAATCTCTGAACCAAATAAATTTGTGTGTATTTCTTTGTGAATGATTTCTTATTATTCTTCCTCTATCTATTCATCGATTTCTCCTATTGGTATCGACAGTTTGTTGATACCAAATTTTCTACAACAATGATAATATACCAAACTTTTATGATGGCCTTTGATAAGGATTGAGAAAGTGTTTTCCTAAAAATAATCTCCGTAATTTGTAGATTATTAAATAGATAATATTATATTAAGTTATTCGATCTTGTGATAATCTGAATTACTTGTGGGAGGAGTGATATTTTAAATTATCACTTAAGCAGAAATATTCTTACTTTATTTTTTTTCTAATGTATATTTTAGGATTTTTTTTGAATAAATTATAAAATTAATCAAATATATCTTGATAAATTATTAATTTTAGTATCATTATTACTAAATATAATAATTTTATTACTAAGCAAGTACTCACGTTGAAGGAGAAGTAGAGAGTTCAATATAATAGAAGGCACACAATGAGCTCATAAAGCATGCGCTACCTTGAATTGTAGGCCTCAACATAGTGTAGGATGATGATTAAGTTTGGCACAATTGATTAGGTTGTTCTCTAGTGAATTATTGGGAGCTAGTAGCATCAAATTTGATTTCTTGAGTCACCACTTGGTCAAAGGATTACCGTTATGCTCTCGTATTATGATTTCAGATTAATTAAGTGCTAATAGCGCTATTGCCTTGACTTTAAATTAGTCAAATACTAATAAAACTTAACACCATGACTCCGCAAGCGTATAAACAAAAAGAGTTGCACGACAATGAGTTGCATATGTTCTCGATTTCATGGTTCCCTTAGATGCATGGATATACAATTTAGCAAAAATAAAATCAAAGAGGTAGATGCATGTGTCAGACACTATCATTCGTATTTCATCATTTGATTAATTTAATTTATGACCAAACTCATCATGTAATTCATATTATATTTAATACATATGCATCACACAGATTCTGTAAGCCAGAATAAATTGTAAAATGAAAAAAATGTAAATAAGTAAAACATACTTAAAATTTGGATCATGTATGAGAAGTTATAAACAAGCAGTTATTTAAACACAATAAATCAACAAATACTTGTTTGAAACATTTCGACATGTCTCCTTTGATATCATGTTTTTCTTATTCATATAATTACTATGGTATTTGTACTGAAAGGTAATGAATAACAAATATCCATTTAATTACACATAGAAATATTTTAAACAATTGTTAAGTCTAAAACAATATAGAGTTATAAAAATATTTTATTCAATGTATACATAACTTATATTCTAAAATGGAAAATTAGGTACAAAATATTTGCTTTCTTTAAAAAATATACAATTAATCTCCTTATTCTTTTATCATCTAATCATTCTCTTCCCCCAATTCAATCCCTTATTTTTTGCTTTGTAATTAATTTAATTTGCTTATTTCTCCTCTCGTCTAACTTTCTTACTATAGTGATCGATGGATGTTCATAAGCTACCTAAATAACACCAACTAGGAAAATCTACCTACAATCTGAACTTATGCCATTTTCTTGATTCCTCATAGAGATTTTATTTCAAGAACCTAGTTGTTCACAATGTACGATTATCCATGATCAAACGAATAAGGCGCCCAACTCATAATTAGCAAATTCTTTTTTTTTTCAATTCCTATTGAACCCATGCCAATAAAAAATGTACGATAAGCCTTGTATTAATGCAATTTCATTTGGTACATACCTAGTTTGAAACCCCTCATCTCTAAAAAAGAATTCTTATCTAAATATCGATCTTCTAGTGCTCCTCTATCATAATTTTTCTACTTTTTTTGTCATACAATTTTTCATATTATATATATAATCGCCTTTCTTTCATTTTTCACTAAAAATCAGCTTAATTGACCTAATCACATCGATGTCTCATCACAAAATATGATAAAAATCTAGATTAGACCATCCAAAGTTGAGGTTTCCATGGAATAAGGAAAAGACTATTTTCTTCTTACTCTTGACTGGACTACCCATGCAACCACGTAACAAAATAAAGAAAGAGCATTGGATCATTCTTGCCTTAGTCACGAGAGTGATGACATGAATTTTTTTAGATAATGGATAAAATGTGTGCCCTAAAATCAATCGGATGATCTCGATTTAATGATGTCGAGACAATCAAATGACTAGATCTTAGATGACGATCAAATAAATATAGGTCATCGATAATCAAATTATTATATAATAATAAGAATATCTAGATGTCATAATTGTATTGTCCTCTAGTTGTAACCTACTCCTCTCCATCACGAATGAGAAAAAATGAGGAAGAGGAAGTTACAAATTCTTATGCATTTTATTATATAATAAAGGGTGGTCTAATGACCATTTATGCAATTGTCATCTTCTCTCCCAATCCACTTCACCTCTCATTATCTTCATCTACAATGATTGTGGTAAAAGAATGGTGCAAATCTTCTTAGGGTCTTGGCGTGGGTACTATTAGAGAGATTGCGGATGCAATCCTCTCGGACGAACTTCCTCCACATTGAATTACATTTATGAGGTAATCGATTAGATCTTTCCTCATATTATTATAATATTGAATACATATTTCCTTCAAATCCTTCGGTCCTTACCCCAAGTGAGGATGATGATGATCAATGGCAAGAGAAAACCAATAACATTCATCGGTCTAATCCCTTACATGAATCTGTAGTTCCATTTCTCTCAAGGTTCAAGCTCTCATTCTCTACTGATAGTGGTTCACGCCCCTACCAATGATGAGCGACCTATACAGATGAGTCACACCCCGACTAGTTAGCACACTAACCATTCAACATAATTGTCTAACCACAATGAGGACTCCTTAAGAAGAGGACAAGACAATTATGTTAGCTTCCATACTTTGGCAATCCTTGCTTTGTTTTCTTTCTCACAATGTTCCCAAAGCTCTTACGACACGAGAAGTCAAATTGCTAGCAAGAAACAAGCACCCTTTTTTAGGTGTTTGCTCTTTTTAGCTAGAGGGCAAATTGGAAAAGAAAGAAAACAATTGTTTTATTTTGCTTGCTTTAATTTTGTGTTTCTATATAACTTTTATGCAAGTATTTGTATCACAACTATCCATTTATTTAACTTCCTTGTTGTCACATTTGGCCCTTCTTTCACTATGCGCAACAATTGAATTGATAAAATAAAAATAGCAATATCTCTTGACCAATTGTTTTGTAGTGCAATTGTTGCAGCCGTTAGACATTGCTAGAGAGAGAAGATACATTATAAAGAACTTGCAATTTGTGATTTTCATTTTTTATGTTCAAAAGGACTTGTTAGCTAACAATTATGTTTTGATGATATACTTTAGTAGTATTTTTGTTTGGTTTCATTATTAAGAATTGCTATAAATTTTGTGTCATTATTAAATTATGTTATAAGTTATCATTGATTTGAATTAATGCATACTTATTATTTTATATTAACATATTATCTTCCGGTTTGGTTGTCTAGGTTAACCCTCTTCAATTAGTCGTCAATATTCGATCTAGATTTTATAACATTGATATTCTCTCTTTTTAGTCTAATCATCTTTCTTTCTCCTCTAATCCTTTCTCTTTCTCTATTGCTCTATTTCATTTTTTCTCCTGCTATTTTCTCTCCTTTATTTTTATGAGAGACAAAGAAAAATAGGGAGAAGAGAGAAGGTAATAAGGACCGAGAGAAATGGAGGAGATAGAGAAGTAGATGAGTGATACATTTCAATCTATGTTACAAAGAGAAAATAAATGAGATGTAAAGTAATGTTGACTTGCTACTATAGCAAATTCATGGCAACGAGAAGTAAAGCTAAAAATACAAACACTCCTTTAGAGGATAAGATGCAATTAAAATATGTTAATACATATACATACATACACACATATATATATAGGAAAATAACATAACTTAAAGTTTTTTTTTGAAGATAATACACAAAATAACATTTACTTTATTTCTTTAATGTTATTTTAGTTGTCATCCTTTTGTGGATTAAAAAAATGTCAAAAGGTAAAATAGGTATAAAGTAGTGTATCTCAGGATAAAAAGATAACAAAGAAAATTTTAAATAATAGTATAACCATTAACATCCTACGATAGCAAAATCAATATAACAATGTGTTAGAGAAATAGAAAGAGGATCATTGTTAAAGTCTCTACTTCCATAAGAGTGTCATTAAGTATATCTTAATATAAAAATAACAAAGGTTACAATAAGTAAAAAAGGAGTGATATTAGTATTTTTTTATACATTCTCTGGCTACTGTCAAAGTGTTTTAGGAGTGACATCACTAAGTATGATCTTATAGAAAATTCACCTATGTCCATTTTTGTCTAACTATTCTAAATTACATCTAAAGGAAAAGACAAATAAATTTCAGAAAAAATCATTTTTCTCACAAGTTACTATACATGATTTTTACACGTCTTTCATATTAGCAATAAGCTATTTTAGTGGAAGTAATTAGCTGTGCACACTTATTTAAGAAAATCAAGGTACTTTAATTCCTAGTCCCACTTACCTACTAGTTAGATCATTTGATTGGAAAAAGGAATAAAAAGAATACTAAAACCCAATTAGATCCAAAAACATTCATGTCGAGTTCAGAAATTTTCCTAATTTAGATTTTTAGTTCTAATATTTTTTTAATAAGTATAATAATTATTAAAGCAAGAATAAAAATATTGTATTCTCCAATAAAATAAGTAATTTAATATTAATTAATTATTTTATTAATATTATAATTTGGGTTGGTCACATTCAATTAATTGGTGTCTAGTCAAGTCCAAATCAATTCAAGTAGTGTTTGACCCAATGCAACATAAGAATAATCAAATGATCCAACACTCGCTTCCCACCAACAACTGAATAAGATAAATTTGTGATACAAGCATGCGTAATACATTCAAAGAATAATTTATTTAACAATTAGTTTCTGCACAATGAAAGAATGCATATTAATGTTCTTTAGTTAAATTTCTTATCTACTAGTTGTTTGGGTTATGCAAATTAATGTATTCACTTCTTCTTATAGGCCGGATTGGTAGCCAAACTTGGTCCATCACAATGGGCTTGTCTGTCATTATTTCGATGTCATGTCTTTTTATTATTTGATTCGACATGTTATACTTGGTAGAATAATTGTGATAATAATTTCTACGTAATAAATGTTATAATAAGTTAAAGAAAGTGACTATTTCTTTTTCAATACATATTTGTCCAAGTATTTTAGGATGATAATAAGGGCACCCTAAGTAAATGGTTCCTTTATATATAGAAATCCAACCTATGACCATTTTTATCTAACTATTCAAAATTAAATCTAGAAACATTTGACTAATCTAGTAAAGTATAAGATGTCGCACCCCCTCTACCTATTACTTTCATTGACTCAACACCATATAGGTAACACCATGAGATGTTCTTACTTCCTAAAGGATTGAATAGGAGTAGCAAAATTGGTTCTTCGCGAGCAAGAATTAAAAAAAAAGCATCTTGTAAAAGCTCGATCACTAATTGAAGAGACATAATTTGTCAAATTCCTGCTATATAGATGTATCCTTCCAGGTTCAACAGGAAAAGACACAAGCCAAATTTTAGAATCATCATTTACTCTCAAGTATCCATACTGGACTTTTACATGTTTTCCATATTAGCAATAAGCCTTTTAATGAAACTAGCTAGTTTAAATTTGCACTTGTATAAGAAAATCAAGGTACTTTAATTCCTAGTTCCATCTTTTATGTAGTCGTTAAACCATTTGATTGGATGAAGGAATGAAGAGAAAGCCAAAATTGAACTTGGCTCGATCCAAAATACTTAGGTTGAGTTGAGATATTTTTTTTGACTTAGATTTTTCTTAATGATAATATTTTTAAAGGTAATATATGTATAACAATGATAAAAATATTGAATTCACTAATAAATAAGTAATTTTAATATTCATTAATCGATGTTTTGAATATTATAATTTAGGATGGTCACATTCAATTAGTTTGTATCCAATCAAATCTAAATCAATTTATCGTAGTGTTCGACCCAATCCAATGTAAAAATAATCAAATGATCCAACTTTTGCTTCCTAGCAATACTACAAGAATTCAGTCTAATAGTGACAGAGAAATTTGTGATAGATTTGTAGGGACATATTTATGTTGTAATTTAGAGACATTTTACTTACAGATTTGTTGCAAAATATTAACTCAAAATAGTGACAAAAAATTTTTGCCGCTAAATCGGACACCAACTTGTCATTATAAAATTGTTTCCTCACATTTAAGATGCCTCAAATCTATCACTAAATTGTACATATTTGGGATGATTTTGAGACAACATTTGGAAATCGCAAAAATTGGTAGCTAATTGGTTATATTCTTGTAGTGACAAATGAATAACATAAAAATGTGATACGCACGTGCATAATTACATTCAAAGAATAATTTATTTAACATTAATTTCTTCACAACCGAAGAATGCATATTATTATTCTTTAGATAAATTTCTTACCTAACTGTTTAGACCATGCAATGCTAATAAATAATGTTCACTTCTTCCTACAGGCCTCATTAGTAGCTAGACTTATGAGCCAAACTTGGTCGGTGACAATGGCCTCGTCGTCGTCATTGCGATGCCACGTCCATAGTGCATGTGTCTCATTTACGACCTCAAGGCGTCCATGCCCGAAGCTTGCCTCCCTGAACAATGATATCTCAGGTTTGGGATTTATGTACTTTGTCGCCAGCCCTTCCTTGTTGCCCCCATCTCCGATAGCTATGTGCACAGGGCCGCATTCGTTTGCTTTGTTGTTGTAGATGCGCCCGAACCGCTCATAGGCGTGGATGTGCCCTGCGAAGACCACGTCAACACGCGCATCATAGAGCAATGCCTCAACAGCCTTCCTCATGCCCTCGCCGTCTCCTTGGTGATCCTTGTTCGAGTTGTACCATGGTGCGTGGATCACCGCCAAGACCCACAAAGTCTTGGACCGATCCACTCGTTCGAGGTCTGCATGGAGCCACTTGTACTGAGATGAGGAGTTGTCGTAATCGGCATAGGATCCAAGCATGATGACATGAACAGCACCACCAGCTACGTCGAAGGAATAGTAGAGATTGGAGTCAGAGGCACTGAACTCATAGGGCATGTGCCACCTCGCATTGTAGGCCTTGAAAGGGTGGACGAGTATGGGTATCTTCTCAATCTCATGGTTTCCTTCGGTCACCATCCACGGTCGAGAGCTGGCCAATGGCTCCACCAACCGACCAAAAGAGTCCCAGAGCTTCTGGTTGTAATCGGCATAGGAGAGGTCTCCTGGTAGCAAAAGCATATCGTGATCCCAATTGGCCAAGTGTTGAAGGGTTGAGTTGGTCCATCCAGTTTGACCTAAATCACCGACGACAACAAATTTGATGGGCAATGTTGAAGGCAGAGTTCTAAAAGTGAACTCTCGAGTGGGGTTAGAGCCACAACGATAGAAGTAGGTGGTGCTAGCCTCGAGAGGGCCGATGACAACGTCGTGGATGTGGCCGGAGTGGTAGTGGAGGAAGGAGTAAGTGGAGGAGGAACCCGCTGCCGAGAAAGGGTACTGACCGGAGGTGGTGCCATAGTCAACAATGGATTGAGCGGGGTCTTGTGTGATCCATGAGATTCAGCATATGATCAGATCCTACTTGAGATATGTGCACCTGAAAAGTCAGTCTCAATATTCTTTAGAAAACATATTAAAATAGCACCACCTTTTGTTCGGTGGATTTAATTCCAAACATATTAAAATAGTTCCTACTTCGGTTGTATTATTTGACAAATAAAATGATGGAATTAAATGGATGTAAAAAGATAGTGGCTGGGCAACATTCGTTCATAAGTGCGTTGTGGTCAACGGGGAGTCAAATTTCGTGCGCGATAACTGTGGAGTCAGAACTCAAATCAAGTACAACAATGTCGAGCAAATGCAAAAGAAAGAGAAAATGGAGCAAGCGAGGCCTTAATTAATTTGCACATAAAAAAAACTTAAAGGAGCGATTGAGGCATTACTTATTTAATTAATCGATATTTTAAATTATTGTTTAAATTATTAATAATATTACATTATATTATTTGACAAAGTTATGATCAAAATATCTTTAAAAATTATTTTAGATTTTCATCTCATGATATTATAAATAAACAAAGCAAAAAATAGAAAAGTGAATATAGTAAAATAAGATGAGGCAAAACTAAGATTCATTTGTAAAAAATAAAATAATAGAGAAGATGAAATTAAATGATATTTATTTATTAATAAAATATTTAAAATTAAATTTTTTTATTGAATGATTTTTTTTTATTAAAGTGTATGTCAAACAATTAATAATCTAAAAAGTCACCTCCTCTGTTTACTATCTAAATTATTAATAAAGTGATAATTAAGATTACTAGTGTAATTAAAATTATCAGTAATTGATCGTAACCAAACGAAATAATGTGGTGGACTTGAAAATTTTAAATAAAATAATTGATAATTTATTTAGATGATCTCGTATTAAACGAACAAGGAGGAAAGCTTGAAATCCTCTTACACAGATTCAATTAATCATGGAAGTAGTAGATATTATATTGGTAAGCACAATTACCTGTTGTGGAGTTAGGTCATCAGCGTCATCGGCAAGGGGAACGAAGAGGGTCTCTCTTGCTTTGGGTCTCTCGTAGGCCGATGTTGAGACGAAACAGCATGCCATGCAGAAGGTAACCACCACCACGGTGAAACCAATAGGAAGACGAGGTTCCATTGCCATGCTGTGGTGCAAGTTGCCAAGTTGTGTTGATCACAAGTTCTCATGCTAACGCTGCAATTGAGAGATATCTGTATCTGGCTCTAAATCTACTTCCTTAATTGTCTCGTTATTTTTAATTAGTTTGTGTTACGAAAAGGAGGAGAGAAAGATCGCACGAAATACAGAAGAACACGAAGAGAAAAAACGACGACTTTTTGCTATGAAATAATGATGATTACAAGGATGGATCTCGGTCTAGATCCCTAGGAAGTTTATATACACACTCCATTTGACAGATGATAGGAATTAGACATTTATCTCGTGATAAGGAAATAAATCAAATTCGAATCACATACAGAATACCCCTAAAAAATTTTTCAAGCGAGACCAACTTGGTCCAAATTCAAGCGTCCCCCTACATAGTCAGGCGCTTCAGCAGAATTTCTCTACGGGGATCTCGCTGTCCGATCAGCGAGCCTGTGGGGGGTCAAGGGGGGATCCAGGGGATCCCCCTGTGGGAGTTGCAAGGGGGCGGAGCTCCCTGAGCGAAAATTTTTTAGGGGTATTCTGTATGTGATTCGAATTTGATTTATTTCCTTATCACGAGATAGGTGTTCTATTTTCAGGGGATTTATTTAGAGTCCCAGTTTTTATGTAATTTCTATCATCTGTTAAAGGGAGTGCTTATATAAACTCCCTAGGGGTCTAGACCGAAACTATCATTGTAATCATCATTATTTCATAATAAAGAGCCGTCATCATTTTTCTTCTTCGCATTTTTTCTGTATTTCGTACGATCCGTCTCTCCCATTTTCGTAACAACACAGATGACTATGGATTCAGGAACGTACGTCTTGCGTTTTTCTTTTTCGAGTGAACAGTGGCCAAACATTTTATCAACCACCGGGCAGCTGGGACTGGGAGAGAGTCATTTTTCCTCTTAAATCAATCACACTTTAATGATTTATCACACCAACCAGACGAAAAATTATTCTCTTCAGATGTGTAACCTATATCGATCGGACACGCGTCGAACACTTGATTTCCTTTTTCTTTTCCTACTACTTTTTAAAGATATATAATTACTCGGCCTTACGCTTCTGGGGGTTTCGTACTCGATCTGGGCATTGCCATACAATCAAAATAATGTTCAATTAATAACTATTCAGGTTCAGATCCCTGTGACAAATGACGCACCACCGCTAATCATCACAGCCAATAGCCATCGATCCATCGATCTAAATTAAGTAGCTATCCGTAGAACTGAACAATGTATAAATAGTATACATAGGTACAAGCTAGAGAAAACGAGCCAGTACATGGTATGGCTAAATAAAAGGAGATTAGTTAATTAATGATCATGATATCTATAATTAGATTATGGCATCGGCAAGCGTATATGCTGGTTGATATGCCATATCCAAATTATATGTTGTGCGTGCCTTGACGCCAATTTCTTCTTCCCGCTCCACGTTTCCTTCACCCTGTTTTCTTTCCCTTAAATTGAATTATTTTCTATATAAATCTTCACGGGCAAACAAACCTTGCAAAATGTCGCTTCAAAGCCTCGCCAGTCGACGCACGCAGTGAGTTAATTATAGCATTGCAGGAACATATATCACATCAATCTGTCTAGGCTCAACATCTTCCGGATTAAGCAGATTACGAGATGGCAAGTCAATGGCCTCTGGCCCTGAGGGCTCTCGTCTCGCTCGTCCTCCTCTCCTCCTGCCGTGCGGCGTCGCCGTCGTCGTCCGGCTACACCCGTCCGCCTCCCGGCAAGGTCATCACCCTGCAGCACACTAAGTCTGCGTCGTCCCCGCAGCAGGTGAAACACTTTCAGCTGCCTCCGTATGCATGTGCCTCGTCAATGCACCACAAGAACTCATCGTACTTGCTTATGATTTACTAGCTGCATTTGGCATTTATTCTTATGATATGTTTGTTTCATGCTTGTTGCATCAGGTTCACGTCTCTGCGGTCGGTAGAGATCACATGAGGGTTTCGTGGATCACGGACGACAAGCGCGCTCCGTCCACGGTCGATTACGGCAAGGCGCCCGGGAAGTACACGATGTCGGCGACCGGAGAGAGCACGACGTATCAGTACTTCTTCTACACCTCTGGCACGATCCACCACGTCAAGATCGGGCCATTAGAACCGGATACTATTTATTACTACCGCTGCGGCGGATTCGTCGACGAAGAGTTCAGCTTCAAAACTCCGCCCGCAGCCCTCCCCGTGGAGTTCGCCGTCATCGGTACTAATCACTTTGATTCTTCCTCTTGCTCAACTCAACTATATAGTTCTGTAGCATTTTTGTTCGGTTTGGATCCCACAAGAAACTTGGACGCTCGATGTGCTCGCAGGAGACCTTGGGCAAACTGAATGGACTGCCTCAACGCTCGCCCACGTCGGCAAGTCGACCTACGACATGCTCCTCCTCCCGGGCGACCTCTCGTACGCCGACACCCAGCAGCCGCTCTGGGACTCGTTCGGCCGCTTCGTCCAGCCCTACGCCAGCCGACGGCCGTGGATGGTCACCGAGGGCAACCACGAGATCGAGGCCTTCCCGATTCCGATCCTGGTCCGACCGTTCGAGGCCTACAACGCGAGGTGGCGCATGCCGTACGAGGAGAGCGGCTCTGCGTCCAACCTCTACTACTCCTTCGACGTCGCCGGTGCCGTCCACGTCGTGATGCTGGGATCCTACACTGACTTCGACGAGGACTCGGAGCAGTACAGGTGGTTGGTGGCGGACCTGGCGAAGGTGGACCGGAAGCTGACGCCGTGGCTCATCGTGCTCCTGCACGCGCCGTGGTACAACACCAATTTGGCGCACCAGGGAGAGGGCGAGAGCATGAGGAAGGCCATGGAGGCCCTGCTCTACGGCGCTCGGGTCGACGTCGTCTTCGCTGGCCACGTCCATGCATACGAGCGCTTCGTAAGTTTAATAAACCACTTCTTTGCTCTTTTTTTTGTTACTATTAATTAATCCCTCCTGTTTTTATTGACGAAGAGTGCAAGCATAAGCAACCTTAATCAGCTGTATATATATCGTTTGTTTCTTCCTAATGAGCCCACTAATTAATCGGATTAATTTTTGTAATTGCTAAACACGATTAATTAACAAAGATAGTGTCCATGTTGCATATTTTTTAAAAATTTTAGATCGTGCATTATATATTATCTTAATCTCTTCCTATGTTTTCTTTCGAAATCATTTGATGAACTATAATTTGATCGAGAAATTTAATTAATGGAGATGGTTTCCTTTAATTCGGCATACTGCCTTCTCCTGCCGCAATTTAACACAAACAAATCTAATTAACTCGATGCTGAATGCAGACAAGGATTTATGACAATAAAGCGGATGCTTGCGGCCCAGTGCATATAACCATTGGCGATGGAGGGAACAGGGAAGGACTTGCACTAAAGTAAGTTTACAAACACACGTACATCTTGCACTAAAGTAGGATCAGCTAGAGAATTGGGAAATCTTGATGTGTTACTCCTAGCTCTTTCTTTCTTTTTTTTTCCCTAAAGTTCATCTGTACTGAATCAGTTTTGACAAGAAGCACAAGTCAGCTAATCTATCGTTGTTCCACGAGGCAAGCTTCGGGCATGGCCGTCTGAGGGTGTTGAATGGAACCCACGCCCACTGGACGTGGCACCGGAACGACGACTCAGACGCCACCATCAGCGATGAGGTCTGGCTGGAGAGCACCTTTAATTGTAAATTATCTGCTGCCACCAAGGACGAGCTTTAATCAATTTAATTAGGAACGTTAATTCAATCGCTAATTTATGTACGTACAAAATGCAACATCTGCGTCAATTAGCACTGCACAACTGTTTAATTAAATAGAGTCGTTTTGGTTGTTTTGATTTGAAGTTTGGTTAGTCATATAGTCCCTGAAAAGTTCATCAGGAATTCCTTGTAAAAGAAAAGGTGGAAATTTGAAGTTGGTTGGACTTTATAGAGTTTTGACTTGATTTCCATTGTGAAGCTTTTATTATTGTTTGGAGGTAAAATATGTGTACAAAGATGCATGTATAATGTATTTATGTGAAGTAAGTACCAGTTCGAGGGAAGAGTATGCATGCATGCCGTATATGAAAAAAAAAATGATAATAAAAGCGTTTCATGGGCCTATTTTGTCTCCACGAGGCCTGGCCTCTGACAGTGATTGGATTTCGCATCCCTCGACTTTTAAGAAACGGTTAAAGAGATGGAATTAACCGTCAAGAAAACGAACGACTTACGGTGGGGGCCCACCTACTTTACGAAAGCCTTTATTTATCAATAATAATGCGATTGATGGCCACATGAAATGGACGCAAAAGTGGACTCTCTCTCAACGAGCTGTAGGCTCTAATTTACGTTTTTCTGTCGTACGCCGCCGGTGAAACAGAAATAATGAATTATATAGTAAAGATTTTACCTGTGAATTCGTTTATGATAAACACAGAATCTGCTTGACCAATAAGTCACTTCCTATATAATCAGAATATCTGCTGCTCAGGGCGGACCGAGAGTAAAAATTGAGGGGAGGCAAAAAACAATGAGTAAAAAAAAATGACAAAAGGAAGATTTGAACTTAGGACCTCCCTGCAATATCATCTACACTTTCTACCACTAGACCAAAGCAAGAGATTAACCATTAAGTGACACTAAATATTATTAAAGAGTGCCAAGCTTAAGTTGTAATCATAAAATTTGTATATTAATATGTAGAGTTAAAAAAAATTAAAATTTTGAGGGGGGCCAGGGCCCCCCTCACCCACGGTGTGGATTCGCCCCTGCTGTCGCTCACTGTATGTTGAGAGAATGACATGAGTAAAATGATATGACTCGAACATATTTGTACAAAGCAGCAAAACATATGAAAAAGTATGTCAATTTGGGTGTCAACTTCAACGTCGAAGATCTAATTCTTCTGAAGTTGGTTCATCATCTTCAGCTAAATAGAAAGAATATATACAAATACCTCGTTAAGTATTAAGTTAGCCCATTTTAAAATCCTCCTAAAGAATATAAGCAAATTAGCAAGAATATTCCATGTAGCTTGCTTAAATCATACGCATGATCTCGAGTACGGAGTGTCAAACCAAACTCCATCGACTATCCATCAATAATTTATTGATCTAGTTAAAGAAGTGCTCATCGCCAGTGGATCGAAGCGGAAGGAGTATCTTGTTCTATAAAGTGAACGATCAAGCGTGGATATAAGTTGGGAGTATGCAGAAGCATTGTGATAGTTCAAGCAAAAGATTGAAAAATTTGAAACTATAATGCCAAGGACGTCACCGATTTGAGTGGGAAGAATGTTACAAATGTTTTATAACACACTGCTTCACCATCTAATTATTTTTACTTTTCTTTGTATTTTTTTCTTTAACATTCAACCCACTTTTATAAATTAGGTTTAATCTAATGCTCTAATGAAAATATTGTCAATTTGTACTCATACTTATGATATATTACGAGAGAATCTCTAGTCCTCTCCCAAAACCTTTGTAATTAAGTATTTTATTTTTAATAAAGATTTAAAAGCTTTCATAACTATAGCTTTAGCCTCTTAGCAATCCACACATAGAGAGTTCCCATCAAGCATTCTAATAAGTGCTCGTTTGTTCATAAATGTCTATGTCGAAACGTTTAGACATTAAGTAATCAACATGAAAATGTTGCTGAAATCGGCAAGGGTAATCAACAAGACTTCTTTTGATGAAGGCTTTTTCACCGAAGCTCCACACACTTTTTTTTAATACTGTTGATGATAATTTCATCTTTTTAAAAGAAAAATATCTTTTTATTTAGATAGTCAGCCGTCGAGTCTTCTATAATCTAAAAAATGATGTTGACAGTGTAATCTGTGTAGTACTAACAATTATGCACGTGATAGATCGGAGGTCAATTTATCATCGAGATGAACTAATTTTATAAAGTCATTTGGGGTCTTATCGTGACAGGTGAAGTTTTTAATATTTATAAAAAAATAAAATTTAAAATCGAGGAATATCCAAATTCCTATTGGTAAATGATCTCTCTTTATAAAAATTGTAAAAAAGAATAAGTAAAAGCAAATAAAACGTCTTGATGGGCCTACTTTATAAAATCTGGATCCGCATCCGTCTACTTTTAAGAAAAGGATAAATAGATGAAATCAACGCAAAGAAAACAGGCAACGCCCACTACTCTAGGGCCCCAAAGCTTTTATTTATCAACAACAATGCGATTCATGCCATCCCCACATTTATAAGCTAGCAAGATGCTCTCTCTCTCTCTCTCTCTCTCTCTCTCTCTCTCTCTCTCTCTCTCTCTCTCTCTCTCTGCCCGTATTTGTATACAATTGAACAAATGAACTATGTACGTAATTCTAAAAACTCCGTTTCTAACATAAAACATAAACTTTGTTTTACATATATATATTTTTTAATTTCTTCTTCATTTTTTCTCAACAAAAAAATGTGATATCATTTCTTTCCTGTCTCTTATTTGCCGTGGAAACTAATTTTTGAAAACAAAAATACTGAACCCTTGCTTTTCAGCATTTTATCGTGGAATAAAAATTTACCATTTTTCTTGGGGAAAAAAACTGGAAAACAAAGAGAGAAATCATTGTGCCCAATTCACTATAAATTAGCCCAGTTTTATTGAGATGCTAGCATTAAAGTACTTAAATCAATATTTATTATTAGATCCGTATTCAAATAATAATAATAATAATAATAATAATAATAATAATGGCGTGATCACATACGTTGTTCATAGCTCATATAAATAATCATGATGATTTGTTTCTCAATTTTATTGACATTAGGTCAACTATCTCGACTTTGCCATAAGTATTAATAAAAAATATTTATTATTTATTTTAGGATTTTTTTCGTTGACACCTCTTGAATTATGCATTTTTTCGCATCTATCACGTCTTTCTAATATTCCGCTGACCCTTCTTGAACGTCTTTTTCAGCTAAGTTCATCCGTCAATCTCTATCGACTTTACTATTATTTTTTATTTTTTATTTATAAAATGATCAAATTACTCTCCTCTAAAAAAATATAAAATAATATATTATAAAAATAAAAAATTTACTTTGCTTGGGACGTTAGAGGGGCAACCCCCCTCCCCCGCATATTTTTTATATTTATTATTTATAAAAATTAATAAAGATTGACGAATAATATAAATAAATTTAAGTGAAAATGATGATATAGTTGAGATGAAAAAAATTCATACTTCAACGGGACCAATAAAAAAACCCTTTATTTTATATTGGTATGTTGCCGCAAGCTTACCAGGCAATAATGATAAAAATATCTAAATGGGAAATTGAATGCTCACGTTACTCGAATCATTACGCGTTCCCACTCATGTCCCCCTCCCTGTTCAACTCCGCCAAGTGTACCAACATCCCCATCCCGAGCCGTCGGGAGCAGCAAGCGAGCGAGATGCCAACACCTCCTCCTCCGCCGTCGGATCCTCGATCAATCCGCACCGGTGCTCGCGGGTTACGACGCGCTGCGGGGTGCGCACGCGCGGGCACGAGAACGAGGCGACCGGGCCACACGCGGGACCGGCGTCCGCCACGGGACCGCACGAGCCGGGAGCGCCATCATAAATACGATTGCAAATTTGTAATCTCAGGGAGAGGGAGTTGGTGGCGACCGCGCGCGTGGCGTGTTTTTGCGGAGCAGAGGGTTCAGTTGAGCAGAGCGAAGCAGCAGATGGGGTTGGGTGATTACAGGGAGCTGCGGCCGCTGTCGCACCTGCTGGTGCCTCTCATCATGCACTGGATCGCCGAGGAGATGACCGTCTCCGTTCTCGTCGACGTCACTACCCGCGCCCTCTGTGACTCCGGCGCCACTTCCTGCTCCGAGGCCATCTACTTGACCGGCCTCCAGCAAACGGTTCTTTTTCCTTGCTACTATGACTTACCTCCTCTTTACACAACTGTTCCCTTCATGAATTAAATTGGTCATGCTCCCTTTGTTCATTCCCCTCTCCTAAAAAAAATGTTGTTCAGGTTTAGATGTCAGAATACCTCTTTGCCTTTTTCACATTACGTTTTTTGTGGTGGATTGGATATTTAGACAGCAGATTTTTCATCGCTTTACTCAGCTTGAGTATGTTTGTTATGTTTTTTTCTTTTTTTCTTTTGATTGGCCCGGATAAAGGATGAGGGTTGTGTTAGACATGCCCGACAATTCGAATCTCATGAACATGACGTTGTATGTCGATCCATGTAATCGACCCATCTAGTGGGATAAGGCTTTGTTGTTGTTGTTTTGATTGCTCTTATAAAATTTCTCTTTTTTTGTTATCTCCACCGAGTCTGCTTTCAGGCTTTTGTTTGCTGTAGTTATGACATTATCTCTCTCTCTCCCCCTCCCCCCCCCCCCCCCCCCCCCCCCCCCCCCCCTCTCTCTCTCTCTCTCTTCGGCTTTTTCCTTTTTTTTTCTTTTTCTTTCTTCATGTTCTCTTCAATTCAAATATAAACTTCATATTTCATATTACATGTATATTTTCATTTATGAGATTCATATACTTATGTCTGTATAAGAATATAAGTGAAAACCTTTTTAGTAGTGCACAAAGGTATTTTGAAAGAATAATATAATATTGATTTCACGACTTAAATTATTATAAAATTCATTATACTACACACTATTTATTTATTTTATTGAACTTAAAGCACTTTTTATACTAGATTATCATCATAGTGACCACACCTTGCAATCGAGATGAATATAATTATTGATGGATGGTTATGCCATTATTAGCTTATGTCAGTACATATTTTATATTGGTTTGCACAGTTGTCATCAATAGCTTCAAAAAAGAATAATAACAAAGTAGTAAAAACTCTATCTTTTGAAGTACAAACTTATGTATTATAATATTTGAGATATTGAACACATTTATGTTACTGCAATTTCATTTTGTTGAGATCTAATGGAAAAGTCTTCATATTGATTTATGATGACATTAACAGGTTCTTGCCATATTAGCTTGTGAACCCATGGAAAATGATGTGGAGGTGTTGGCATTTGTTTGTTCCTTGGTATTTTCAACGCAAAAGGATTGTTCCAAGACTTTGTTTGCCTCTCAAGTTTTCATGTTACAGTGTCATCTTGGAAGTATATGTAACAATAATTTGAGATTTCATATCAATCAAAATGTTAGTATTGTATGTACTCCACTCCTGGAATGGTAATTTGAGGGATAATTTTGTGGTCCAAAATTTGGAGCATTGTTCAAATAGTTAAGTTCAGGTTCTTATTAGAGACATGACAACTGATAGGGTGACACAATGATGATTCAATAAGAACATGTGGGCTTCATACAGATGGCAGCAAGCTTGCTGTAAACTTGGGCTTTCTTTTGTGCAGAATATGCAGACACTAATGAGCATTTCACTATTTAATTTTTCAGAAATAATTCAACCATTTTTGAAGTTTTTTCTTTTACTTTCTTTTCTTTGTTCTGGTTAAGATATTGTTCAGAGTTTATTGGGGCCTCAAGTTTTTGCAATATGGGTAATGCAGGTGGTAGGGTTATTTAAAATGGTGATGCTCCCAATCTTGGGCCAACTGGCAGATGAGTATGGACGCAAGCCACTGCTGCTCATTACTATTTCCACGTCCATCTTTCCATTTGGTATTCTTTTCAGTCTTCTTTTGTTATCTTCTATACTGATTTGTTTTCATAGATATGAAAATTATGCAACCCTTTTGCTCTTGCTTATGATCAACGTTATCGTTTCACAACACTTGTGGACACTACTTATAAGGTTCTTTATCAATTATGTCATACTTCGTTACCAATTTGTTAGTAGTTTTTTTTAGGAGAAAAGTGATGACCGTCAAAGTTGTAGTTGTCATCCATGTGTGTGTATATATGTATAATTGTTAGTAGTTTATTGCAATAAGCAGCTTCAATGTAAAAAAAATGATTTTGAATAATAAAGTTAACTAGATTGAACTGTTGTACTTACTATGCACTACAATATTTTTTATTTATTAATTCAATAGACTGGGGCCATGTTTTGATTCCCAGCTGATTCATACTCTGTGTGAATTTTGTTTTTTCTTGTGAAATGTGTGGTGCATGTTACAAGGCTTAGTCTATGATTGTTCTTTCGTAATGGGCTTAGTCTATGATTGTTCTTTCGTAATGGGCTTAGTCTATGATTGTTCTTTCGTAATGGCTTCTGTTCAACTTGTATTTTCAGCTGTACTTGTGTGGGATCAATCGAGATCATCTTTCTACATCTACTATGTGCTTCGCACTATCTCATACATTATAAGCCAAGGGAGCATATTTTGCATTTCTGTTGCTTATGCGGTAAGGGGATTTTATTTGTTATTGTTTTAGTATAGAAAAGTTATTTGTCTCTTGTTGACATATTTTACTTTAATTTGTGGTTGATACTGTAAATTTTGTCTTACTTGTTACTTGATCCTGAATTTGCATATGCCAAATAAATTGTAAACCTAATATTTATTTTCTTTGTATCAATAAGTCCATTGTCAGTATACAACAACAACAAAGCCTTATCCCACTAGGTGGGGTCGGCTATGTTCATGAGATTCGACAGGGTTTTAAATAAAAAACTATTTAATATTGCATTAATTGAGACTCAACAAGAAAATTGATCAATTGCTGATTCGAGAAGGTGTGCTCCTGTTAACTATTGTCGGGAAAGAGAAGTTGGAGATCAGAATTGTTAAGTTGTCTATTGATCCTTATCTCAACTAGTTAAACCATCACCTTTGGTACTAACTATGATTTGTAGTATATCTTTGCCTCCATGATGGTTTTATGTATCGGTAGTGAACATTGATAAAAAAAACTTTTGCTTTCTCTTTACCTAAGGACTTTTTTATTGCTCTATGAAATTAAAACAATTTGAAATCCTCCAAAATTAATCCTACCAACTTAAATTTCATTAAAGGCAGATGTAGTACCAGCGCACAAAAGAGCTGCAGTATTCGGATGGATTACTGGGCTGTTTTCCGCTTCACATGTACTTGGAAATGTCTTGGCTCGTTTTCTACCAGAAGGATGGATTTTTGAGGTAAGATTTTATGTCAAATATTACGAATAATCAATGTTGAATCGTATTTTAACAAATAAGCATCTTTACAGATTTCAATAATGTTATTGGTCGTCTCCACACTCTACATGAAAATATTTCTGGTCGAGACAGTTAGAGTTTTTCCTGTATCACATCAGCACCAGTCTGGTTCAACATTTCTTCTAAGTGTCCTCAAGAATCGTTGGAATTCAATGAAAGAGTCAGTTCTCTTAGTCAGCAATAGGTATTGCGTTTTCTGTGATTTTTCTATCGGGCCCTTGATGATGTTGTGAAACATAATAAACAATTATGATCCATCTTGGTGGAATTGATTTCGTCATGCTAGATGTAAAATCTTCTGCTCATATAGTTTTGCCACCTACCATATGGAACATTACAAGATTGAAGTTTAACTCCGGTTGTCAGTTACTTTAGACACTTTTCAGACCTCCTGATTAGATATTTTGACATGGTGTAGTTCAACACTCAGAGGCATCTCCTATGTTTCATTCTTCTATGAATTGGGAATGTCTG
>CM060193.1:69613861-69839179 GCA_030549335.1 Pontederia crassipes | reverse complement strand
GACAAATATGTATTGAAAAAAAATAGTCACTTTCTTTTACTTATTATAACATTTATTATGTAAAATTATTACCATAATTATTCTGACAAGTATAATATTTCGAATCAAGTAATATGGCATCGAAACCATGACAGAAAAGCCCATCGTGATGGACCAAGTTTGGCTACCAATCCGGCCTGTAAGAAGAAGTGAAAACATTAATTTGCATAGCCCAAACAACTAGTAGATAAGAAATTTAGCTAAAGAACAGTAATGAGCATTCTTTCATTGTGCAGAAACTAATGTTAAATAAGTTATTCTTTGAATGTATTATGTATGCATGTATCACAAATTTATCCTATTCAGTTGTTGGTGGGAAGCAAGAATATTGGATTGGGTCAAACAATATTCTGAACTGGTTTGAACTTGATTGGACACCAATTATAATGTGACCAACCTAAATTATAATATTAACAAAATAGAATAAATGAGTATTAAATTACTTATTTTATTGATGAATACAATATTTTTATGCTTGTTTTAATAATTATTATACTTATATTACTTTCAAAAAATATTATTACTAAAAAAATCTAAGTTGGGAAAATATTTGAGCTCCCCATGAATGTTTTTGGATCAAATTCGGTTTTAGTATTCTTTTTATTCCGTTATGATCTAACTACTTTTGGGTCAAAGTTTTAATGCTTTAATGACGTAAATCTCGAAAAATTAAAGTTAAATGTTAAAAAAGTTTAAATAAAATGAATAACTTTATACACTACACTTTGATTAAATAATTGACTATGATCTTGTTAGATTTTGGATAACTCATAAATATAGTTGTAGATAATCATGTTAGTTATTCATAGAATCTAAAATTATCTAATTTGTATAACTGTACAGAAAGTTATGATTAAAATAGTGCAGGACGGTCAACTTGTCTGTCGACATAATGAAAACCGGTCGACCGAGCTGGAGATACGACCGATCAATACATTAGCTAACTCGGTTGATGTGACGATACTAGTTGATAGTCCGGTCAATCGATCAACTACGGCAACTGGAGAAATCAGCACAACAGTTATATAAATCGATTGATCGATCCATAAATGCGGTCGATCTGTCCCAGGCTGAAATGAACAATAACAGCTATATTTGAAGGAGATTGTGGAACAAAATCTGAATGAATTTTTTACATGCTGAAGCCTATAAAAGGAATGTCAAAGTCAGAAGCAAAGACACTCATCCAAGCATTGAAACAAAACTTCAAGAAATCAAAAGAAGATTTTTTCCTTGAAGTTATTATTTAGAGTTTTCTTTCTTTTTCTCTTCTCTTCTTGTGAGTGTTCTATTGTAAAAGAGAGATTATTTTTCAGAAAGATTGTGATAGCTCCTGTGTGAAAGAAGTTTCAAATCTTATCTCTTAAGCGAGAGAAAAGATTAACTTTGTAGGAGGAGATCGATTGCATTGTCTCTCAAAGCGAAGAAAATGTGATTGATGTAAAGGACGTTATTCCTTGCCCCATTTGGAATTAAGGAAGAGTTTAGTAAAATTTTCGGCGGTTTCAAGGTTGAGAAGTAAGAACGGAGACGTAAGTCAAGATGTGGTTGAATCTCATCAATAACCACCACGTGCATTGTGTTTGAAATTCTCTCTCTCTCCCTTATATTGTGTTTATAATCTAAATTGCAAAAGTTTTAAGAATCGATTTTAAACTTCCGCGATAATTTTTGGCACCCCTCCCCCTTTTGGTACCCTTTGGGATCCTACGACTACTAGGTAAGTGGTAAGTGGAACTCAGAATTAAAGTACCATGCTTTTCTTACAAATGTGTGCACAGCTAACTAATTTCACTAAAATAGCATATTACTAATATGAAAGACGTATAAAAATCATGTATAATGACTTGTGAGAAAAATGATGTTTATGAAATTTATTTGTCTTTTCCTTTAGATGTAATTTAGAATAGTTAGAGAAAAATGGACAGAATTTTCTATAAGAGCATACTTAGTGATGTCACTCCTAAAACACTTTGACAGTAGCCTGCCAATGTATAAAAAAATACTAATATCATTCCTTTTTTACTTTTTGTAACAACCTTTATTATCTTTATATTAAGATAACTTAATGACACTCTTATGGAAGTAGAGACTTTAACAATGAACCTCTTTCTATTTCTCTAAGGCATTATTATATTGATTTTGATATTGTAGGATGTTAATGGTTATATTATTATTTAAAATTTTCTTTGTTATATTTTTATCCTAAGATACACTACTTTATACTGTTTTACCTTTTGACATTTTATTAATCCACAAAAGGATGACAACTAAAATAACATTAAAGAAATAAAGTAAATGTTATTTTGTCTATTATCTTCTAAAAATTTTAAGTTATGTTATTTTTTTCCTATATATATATATATTAAAATATTTTAATTGCATCTTATCCTCTAAAGGAGTGTTTGTATTTTTAGTTTTATTTTCTCATTGCCATGAATTTGCTACAGTAGCAAGTCAAATTTACTTTACATCTCATTTATTTTCCCTTTGTAACATAGCTTGAAATGTAGCACTCATCTACTTCTCTCTCCTCTATTTCTCTCGTTCCTTTTTACCTCCTCTCTTCTCCTTCACGATGTTAAAGGCTACATAGCGCTCAACCTGCATCGCTCATCATACATATAATCCTCGATCTGCATCTTCTAGAAGCCAACATTTTTATTATTGAACTTCTCTCGATCTTGATCTTTTTCCATCATCTGTTGTCATCATTTCCACGCGAACTCTTTGTCATAGCTCTGATACCGATTGTTGTGGAAAATCTTGATATCAATAGACAGCCACTACCGATAGAAAAGTGATGAAGAGATAGAGAAAGAATAATTAGAAATCAAACTTAGATTTACATGATTTGGATATTATCTCCTACATTCATGATCATCTCATAGAGTTTCACTATGTTTAGATGTCAATCATCTTATATGCATTGCCCACAACCTCCTCAATATATGGTGCATAATTATCACCAAATATGATCATTGAAAAATAATCCATGAATTGCATATTTATCCTAATTCTTCACTTCATATCTAACAAATAATATAATAATAATAACCACTCAATCACTTCATCATGGTCATAATATCTCATATATCATAACTAACAAATTAATTAGATATAAAAATTAGGCTCAAACTAATTAACTCAACAATCATGAAGGTCAAATCATTATAAGATGTCTTTTTCTGCACGCGTTGCATGTCTCAACATCATTTATATTCTTCCAACTTGGCTTCTAGATTGGTGACAACATTATCTCGAGGGGTGATCATACTTTTGATAATATTACACGAGAATAGTTTGGCTCCCCTCCACTTAAGACTAATGCCATGCATGTTTACAGGTTGTAACCTAATTTAATTTAATTCAATGCTCTACAAAAATCAATCAATACGAAAAGGAGGTGTTAGAATAATAGAATATCAAAAGTGTGGAATTTCACCAAAATCACATATATAGAAGAAGACTAGGAATTAGGCAGCCTTCCCCAATTAAAACCTTCAATATCATAACACCATTAAATGGGGAATCCCGCATTAATATGAAATATAACATATAATACTTTGATTTGACAAATCTTAATGGCTCACGCGTCATGTGCGATTCTTTTATTTTCATTAATTGCATTAACTAATATAACTAGCAACTTTGCTTTACAAAGACATGTCCTTATCGAAATAAAAAGAAAAGGACAATCAATTCTCTTAATTATTAAAATAAAGTTCGTGCACAGTAAAATTATATATATATATATATATATATATATATATATATATGAGAATTTAATGTATTTCTAAACCATCTTTATTTTTTAGAAACTCTGAATGTTTTTTATACAGTTAATTTTTTATGAGATTATATTTCATTATTTAAGTACAACATTTGTAGAACTGTTGATAAAATAATTAAGATATGTCCAGTTCAACATATACTTTGGAGGTACATTAAATTAAATTATATATATATATATATATACACACATTAAATTATTTTAAAATGATAAGGTCGTCAACCTCGATCGTATGCAAAGTTTGAACCTTTGACGCTGGTAAAATTTCAAATGCACTCATTCATCTCTTCATTAAATACTATGAGTAGAAGTTGGGCATGGACATCGTTTTGCACTTCTATATCATCACCCCTCTTGTTAGCGTTAATTAACGTAAGTTTAATTTTAAATCTAAATAGTTACTTTTTGGTAAATATTTAAATGTTCGCATAAAAATGGTAAAATTTGAGCACAACTTTTCAAGAGAGGTTTGAGACTTTCAAACTTTTGCCACCTTCATCTCAAAATGAATTAATCCTTTGTAATAATTTAATTAATGTGTAGAAAACATGATCTATTTAAATTAAATGGAATATAACTTTATATTTATCAGAAGTTTTTTCAATACAACTTGCATATTTATTTTTTTTAAATTACGGCTAGCTTTAACTTTGACCACGTTCCAATTTTTTTCTTTAAACTTCAACGCCATTTTATAATTACGCATTCAAAAAGTGTACCCCGGAGATTGTCACATGTTGTTAATCTGCCATTCAAATATATGGTATGGTATATTAAGGGAGAGTAACTAGTCTTTTTTTCAAAGTTTTTATAATCAAGCATTTTATTTTATTCAAAAATTTTCTTAAATTTAACATCGAGCCTCAAAATTGACATGACAATCCACATAAAAGAGCGTCCTAAACAATCGTTCCATCTAAGCATCCATTTGCTCATAAATGTCTTCATCGAAGTACTCGCCCGGGACAAACGTTGTAAAAATCGTGATATTTGGCAGAGAACAAAAGTAGGCTTCCATAAAGCGCAATAAAACGATTGAAAAGCGAAACAAAAGTAGGTTTTACCTCCTTGGTCTGTGCTGTAGAAAGGTATGTGAATTATGGGATCAAAACTTATTTGATTTCTAGTCTAATACGAGACATAATCTTATTTATAATGATAGAAATGATTTGCTTAAGATGTCATTGTTTCATTGATAAATATATCAGAAGGAATTAGGAATTAGTTGTAATTCATATATATATTTGGAATCTAGCTTTAATGTTTACGATTAAAGAAAAGAAACCTGTCGAGATTTAATGGTTCCTCTTAGGAATTTTGAATAGGTGACTAAAAATTGAGAAACTCAATCAGAATAATCGTCTGAAAGAAAATTTTAATTTATGAGGAATTTTAATACCATGCAAAATTGAAACTTGTAGAGAAAGTTATAGACCATATATGTGGGTTGTTAAATTTTAAATTATATTGATAAAATACGATAGTTCATAAGGGTTCGTTTGGTAAGAAGTAATTTAGATAGATTATATATTATTTTATTTAAAATTCTTAGAGCCCATGACATTATCTTGTTTGGTTGTCACAGATTACCGATAATTTTAATTACTATAGCAATCTTAATTACCACTTCATTGGTAATCCAGATAATATATAGGAGATGTGACTTTTCAGATTATCAGTTGCTTGACATGCATTTTGACAAAAATATTCATTCCATAAAATTTTTTAATTTCAATATTTTATTATTAAACAAAAAATATTTATCTATATCTCTTTTATTATTTGAATCTTTTATAAATAACTCTTATTTTTTACTCACATTATTTTATCTATATTCAATTTTCTATTTTTTGCTTTATTTATTTAGGATACTATATGATGAACATGTAAAATAATATTTAGGGATATTTTGATAATTTGCTCTCTAACTATTTTAACCATTATTTATATTGCTAATGCTTGCCAAACACTATAATGTGATATTATTAATAATTTAAATAGTGATAATCTATTTAAGTGATAATTTAAATTACTAATTAATTAAATTGATAATGCACCAAACGACCTCTAAGCTATTACACTATCTTAACCTGATTAGAATCACTTTAAATTTAAATTTTATATATTATGTATATGAACGCTACAATATATATGTATTTTTTAAGATTGTTTTTATTTTGATGCCAGAGATTTTGGGATTCGTTGAGACTAATATATATCAAGATAGGTTCTGACTAAATCTATTTGAACCTCTAAGAATTTCTAATAAAATTAGAATCATTGATTAGATTTTTGCAGATAAAGATACAAATTTTTCAATAGGCATGTCTCTAGTTGTAAGAAACTCTGAAAATGAAAGTTAAATATATGCTATATATTATGACATTTTATGTGAATAAATTAGAAGGAGATAAATATTAAATATATGGATTCAACTTCAAAATTCATTAGAAACCCTTAATTAAAAGCCGTCTAAGTAGACTTCTCAAAATCAATTGGAATTTCTAGAAATTTTGACGTCTAATTCTAGTTGTGATAGAACAAACTTAATTTACATATTTTGATTTTATGGAAAATGAGATATCATAAATTAAGATATGAAATTAATAAGTTAATGAAGTATGGTTTATTATCAAGTTGAGACATTGAAAATAAATGTCAGTAGCATATGTTATAAATTAAAGAATGATTACCCGTAAGTTGATAAGTACAATTCTTTTTGTAAACCTAATTTTATAATACCTTTATTCCTAAGATGTATTATAATATATTTTTTTCGATCGAGACCCATCAACATTCAAGACTATTAGCATCTTATTAATCTGATCCGATCTGTGTATTATAATATTTTGAATAATAAATAATGAACTCCATTCCCATTTATTGCACACGAAAAGTGGAAAGCATGAAAAGGTACGTGGCGGAATTCCCGGACTTCTTTCACACAAAAAAAGTTGCACTAGAACACAAGGCGTTACTTGCCATTGCAATATTATGAATTACATTGTACATCATTTTATGAAATGCTTTAAAAAATGCACACATAATTATTTGAGCATATTCATACAAGAAAGAAATGAAGATATACATACAGATGCGCATGAAAAGTCTTTTCGGGGTTGTGCTAATAAACCTGTATTTTGTATAATTGTACTATTGTCTGGAAGTAGATGAATGAATTAATACACACTATCTTCTTAGTTTGATGGGTAATTACACGGATTATCCCTCAATTTTATCAATATTTCAACGGTCTTTTATAATTCTATTATTCTCGAACTTTATTTTTCTTGCACGTGTCGTCCTCGTCACAGTAATAACCAATTTCTCGATTATTATGCTGACATTGTACGATAAAATAATAAAATATATAAAAAATAATAATTATAAAAAATAATAATTATAAAAAATAAAAAAGTGCCAGGGGTTGGCACCCCTTGCGAGAGCTCGCCGGCATGTGAGCTAGCCGGTGCATGAGCTCACGAGGGAGGTTGGAACCCCCTACGGGAGCTCGCCGGCGTGCGAACTCATTGGTGTGTGAGCTCGGGAGGGGGATCGGTGTCCTCCGGCCCTTTTCTTCGCCGCGAGCGGCTAGGAAGAAAAAGTGGGGTCGACACACTCTTGTGCAAGCACGCGAGCTCGCACAGGGAGCGTCGGCCCCCTCGTGAGCTCATAGGCACGTGAGCTCGTATAGGAGCATCGGCCCTTCTCACGAGCTCGCCGGAGCTGGAGCTTACATAGGGGGATGAGCTCACACAGGGGGCGCCGGCCCCCTTTGTGAGCTCGCACAGCGTCCCCCTCGTGAGCTCGTTGACACGCCAACTCACACAGGAAGCGACAGGGGACCAGCGCGCACCGGGGTCACCAGCCTCATGCTAGCCTTTTTTTATTTTTTTTATTAATTTTTATTCCATCATGTCAGCAACATAACAGGGAAACTAGCTATTACCGATCGATGCGTACAAGAAAATTAAAGATCAAGGACACTTCAATTACAAATTAAATTTGGAGGACTAAGTTGTTATCACACCTTAAGTTGGGGATGATCCGTATAATTTATCCTTAGTTTAATAAATTTTAAGATATCTTTCACTAAGAGGCCGGATACCAATAATAGCCTAAAGGGATCCCAAAGTGTGGATCATGCAAAGGCCATTGCAGTGGATTGCAATATTCTTCATTGACTATTTTGGCTGTATTGTTGCATTGCCATGATTCATACGATGGCACTATTATAATGTGCATAGATGTCATTTTATATGTGTATGAAGTTAAAAACCAACATATATATTACTGTTAGATGTGAAAAAATATCATTATAGACATATATATTTCTATGTTGAACGAAAGTTCATAGAGTAGATTTTGGTAGCATTTGAATTTCGACATGTATTTAAGGTCACAACAAGATGTGATAGACGGTGAGATGTTCATGATGAACAATAAGCTTATACATGAACAATGAATGAATCATCTTAATTGTTGTACAGTTTTGTGGATTTAATTAAAAGAATTAAATGATGATTACATTTCACAGATCGATAACTGATTCGACCATGGACATGAGCTATTTTGGAGTCACTGCATCAATCGCATCCCAGGCACGCCTGCAGCCTCCTCCTCCCTCCAAATCTCCTCAGACTACGAGCGATGGCAATCTAACGGTCAACAATCAAGTCAACATGAAGCGACCCTTGCGCGTACCCTTCGTTCTCCTCCTCCCTCTCATGTTTTTAGCCCTCGCCCTCAGCTTCCGCACTGCTTTCTTCTCGTCCATTTTTATTGAGAACCCGAACTCCGTCATCAATGACACCCTCATCCACCTCGCCGCCATGGATGATATCGAGACTGAGCTGGCGCAAGAAGTGGAGGACCTCCTGGGTGCAACCCTTGAGTCCGTCGACATATTCCTCGGAGGCCGCTCACGCTCCCTCTCCCTCTGGCGCCAATGCCGAGGGGGAGATCAAGTTCACGATATGCCCATTTGGCGCTTGTGATTCCCTGTTCACCCTGACGAGCCCGACCACAGCAGCATGCTCCCAGAGTTCAAGCAACTCCTACATCACTGGTTCGACAGGAAATGTCAGAAGTTTCCGTCGAAGGTCATGACGGAGCTCTTAGAGCGCGTCAAGCTACCAATCGATGCCCACTATGGGCACCCAAACATGGAGCAATCCTATGCCACTTGGGCAGTGGTGGGCAACAGTGGCATCCTCTTAAACTTCCAGCATGGAGATCATCACTACAAGACAAATCGCTCTTTCTCATGATTATAATCGCCGGAAAATATGGAAAAAACGTTTCCGACAGGTTATTCTGACGAGAGGCAACCGTCGGAAAATTGCTCGTCCCAAAAATTCTTCGAAGATTCTGCCAGAGCGGTCGGAAGTTCTCGTGGCGAAACCGTGAGAAACTGTTCTCATGATTCAACCCGTGGGAAGGTTCCCACAGTTTACGCCGCATGAAAATCCTTCTCGCGGTTGTAGCCGTGGAAAGTTCCCTCGGCTGTTCCCACGGTTTAGGCCGCATGAAAATCCTTCTCGCGGTTGGAGCCGTGGAAAGTTCTCACCGCCACAGCCCAGGGAACTTCCCGCGGTTAGAGCCATAGGAAACGATTTTCACGGCTACAACCGTGGAAAGCTTTCCACGGCTTAGGCCGCGGGAAAAGCGTTCCCACGGCTGGAGCTGTGAGAACGTGCAGCCATGGAAAGCATCAACTGCTTGTCACGGTTCTAGCTGTAGGAAAATGTTCCTATGTTGATTCCGACGGCTTAGGCCGCGGGAAGTAATTTCCTTCTCACGGCTTCAACCGTCGGAACGATTATTTCAAGTTTTTTTTAAAAAAATCTCGCCCGCGGTCGGAACGACCGTCCGCCCGGCCATTTCCGATCACTCAGCGATCGGACACCGGATCATGCAGCCCGCATGCCTTCTCCGAAGCCGGATCAATAGGACTGTAGCTCCATTTGCCGCAGGGGGACCAAATCTAGGTTGTGAAGGCCCTGGCGGCCCAAGAAGCCCGACGGGTGGCCAGATCCGATCGCGGGAGACTAGATCCGACCGCGGGAGGCCTGATGAGGCCGTCTGGCGGGCAGATCCGGCCACCCGTAGCCAGATCGGCCCCGGGCTGCCAGATCCGATCGTGGGAGGCTAGATTCGCCCCGAGCTGCCAGATTCTCCCCGAGCCGCAGGATGCCAGATCCTAGGCTGCCATTCTGATCGCGGTATGTCAGATCCGGTCGCCGCCGCAGTCAGGTCGGCGACGGGCTGGCAATTCCGGCCGATGAGCTACCGAGGACGAGAGGGAGAGAGAGTCGCTATCGGAGGAAGAATGTGCCTCTGGAGGAAGAATGCACCGTCGGAGGAAGAAAGCGTCGCCACCAGAGAGGAGGCCGCAGCTAGTGTCAGAGACTACACGAGGGAGAGGGCCGGATGGAGAGAAAGAGAGGTAGAGGGCCGGTTATAAAGAGGGAGAGAGTCGAAGCCTACGCATTGCCGATGGGGTTTGCAGCAGTCGACGACAAGCGCAGCAAGGTCGTCCGGCCTCGCAGCAGCCGGCGACAAGAGCAACAAGGTCATCTGGCCTCACAGCAGCCCGCTCTAACCGTGGAAGGCCCGTTCTACCTCGCAGCGACTGGCGAGAGCCACTGCAAGTCATGGGAGATCCACCGGCGGCTGACATATTCGTCGAGCGTCCGAGCTGAGTTTCAGAGGGGGAGGACGGAAGTAAAAGACGACAGGGTGTGGGCGTACCTTCGATCAACTCGTCAGAGCGTCTGAGGGGATTTGTCGGAGTCAATATCACCGGACTTGACGTCATTTGCAGCGGCACTGGAAGCGGCGTGAGCGGCAACAGTTGGCCGGAGGGTGAGCGACGAGGGCGGAGAATCACCGGCGGAGTTGAGTGATGGGGGGGGGGGGGGGGGGAGAGGGGAAGAGGGGAAGAAACGGCCGGAAGTAGAGGGGGTGGGGTTATTTATAAAAGGACCTCCGAAGAATTTTTTGGCGGTTACAACCGTCGATAACTTTTAAAATATATTTTTCAACGACACTTTCTTCGCCATATTTTATTATTTTTTTTGTCTATATCCATAGGAAGTTTGTATATTTTTATTATTAAATATAGGAAAAGAATTATTTCAGTCGTACGGGGGAAAAATAAATTAGGTTTCCGACGGCTTAAGTCATAGGAAACTTGCGACGGTGACAAAACCGTTGGTACTTGTGAGGGTTCCAATCGCGAAAAATGATTCCGTGTCAACTTTCGAAGGATAGTAGGAACCGTCGAAAAATACGTCGGAACTTGCGAGGGATAGCCGGCCGTCGAAAATTCCCGGCGCAGAAATCCACTTTTCTTGTAGTGCATATTGATGGCCATGACCTTGTCATCCGCCTGAACATCGCCCTTGTTGAGTGTCACACCCCACTCTGTGACTAAGTTTCAATTCCAACTATTACCTTCCTTAATTATATTTAGCAATTTTATAAATAAAATCAACAAAATCTCCTCCCTTATTTTGTATTGTTTGCCAATACATACTAAGGATGCATATATATATTCATCAAAGTTTAAATAAATAATTATAAGATATATCATTCACATATTATCATTATAATTTTTTTCCACTAACCACCCCATATACAACACCTTACATGATCAAGTTTTATACAACCTTACAAAAAGTTTTTTCACAAACTTAATTACAACATCTAAGACTACCTATTACATGCATGTTTCAAAAACAAAAGTGAAGAGGAAAATGAAAGTGAAAGAAAAATAGCAATGCTCCGGCGGTTCGACCTCTTCTATATGCCTCAAATCAAGCTTCGAGTCAACTCAACTCGAGAACTTACGAGTATCTGAAAAATTTAAAATGGATACTGTGAGCAACAATCATTTGCTCAGTGAGTGAAATAAAAGTACAACATAGGGGAATAATACAAGTGCATATAACATTTAAATAATCATATTTTTTCATAGGAGAAAACATTTAAAGCATAACTCATATCACATAACTTTCCAAATCATATGAACTTTTACATAAATATCAATTATTCAAGACATCATCATATTCACAATTAAACTCCACACATGTGTCATTGCACATACTCATCATGGGTCAATATGTATCCCTCTATGATCATGTGTCATACAGCTAAGTAGAGCTTCATAATCAAGAGTATCAGATACGCAGAGCAAATCATGGATCAATACATATCCCTCTATGATTGTGTGTCATACAGTTAAGCAGAGCTTCATAATCAAGAGTTTCAGATACGTAGAGCAAATCATGGGTCAATACGTATCCCAACCATGATTATGTGTCACCCAATCATGATTCTCAGATACGCAGAGCGATCATGGGTCAATACATGCATGCAGAGCAGCCCCCAAAGGGCAAAGACACCCGATATACGCCCCAAAGGATTCATGTATATCGAATGCGGTCCCAAAGACCTTTTTCAAACAGCATGGCTAATGAACACATGGAGTTTAAGAATATCAAAATACACATGTCATAATCTCATATCATTATCAAGTAAAACTTATTTTCACTTCACAAGCATTGTTCCCTGAAAATATTTTTGTATAAGATGTTACTCCATCTCATATGAAATCTTTGAAACATATCATAAATACTTTCCATAGCTCAAGATATGTTTCAGTAATGACAATAATAAGCTTTGCTTGAGATAATATCATAAATAAAAGAACTAATATATAACATTTTGCTATGTTATAAATTTACCCACTCACCTAGTTTATGTTTTCAAAGAGGTTTACTAGATTTTCCTCCTTTCACTTGTAACTTGTTGGTTTCCTATAAGCAATGATGCTATTTCACTTTCCAATTACTAATAATAACAATATGCAATGCATGCTCATGCATGAACCCTTGTTCACCTTAAAATGCATATTATCCCCTCTGGTACTAATATCTAACTTCAAATATTTATATTCATAGACTATTTCACACTTGAAACATCTCAATCTTCCATAACTTAACTAGGTGATGTCTCAATATTCCAGACTGAGTGTGTGTCAATAAATAATTCATAACTTCTTAACCCTAAGTGCAAATCTCATGATTCTAGATAATTTAGAAACTAGTTATTAAGTTTCCAATCTCCAAATATCATTAACTAATTCGAAGTGATCAAGTCATAAAAATCAAGACAATCTGACCTAGAGTTTATGCTTTGGTAGACTGTGTATCACTGAATGATTAATTTATATCTTTAAAAATACTTATCCATTTGATGAGATCTTAATTTTACTAGAATCTAGACTTCAGTAGTGTTTAATAATAAAAACTATAGAATTTAACTCCTTGTATGACCCTATAACAAAAATAGTTAATTAGGGTCGTAATCTGTCCATGTCCTGGAACCTGACAGAAAACTTACTATGAAATGAAAAATTAATTTCTCCACATCTACATATTCAAATTGGATGATTCCACTTCTCACCGAACCCTTGTGAAGTATACTTTAATGTATAAATTTCAAACCTTAATTAGATTTACCCTACTCATACTCTAATCTACATGGCGGACCTATCTCTGACTCGGGACAGTGTGAGTGACCTACGGTGCTCGGTTCATAACTTTCTCTACAGAAGTCCTTTTTACATGATTCTTGTGGTCATGGAAAGCTATCATCTAAACCATGAAAATTTTCAGAATTTATGAAGAACTTACGAAGATATGATCATATGAAGTTGAAGGTCGATTTCGGATCCGCAGATTCACCCTAACCCAACAAATTTTTTGAATTTCCTCAGGCTGTTCGGCAATGGATCTTGTTGGATTTGGACGTCCAAATGGGCTTTTCCATTCAGTGGCCCACCATGCATGCAGAATGCAATTTTGGTTAACTACTATGTAGTTTAATTACTTGCTTTTCTGATGTACTATAAATAGCATGGCAGACTTCAAGCACAAGAACATGTTCGTCCAAAGTGTCATGCTACAGTATGTGTGGGCCATGTACAATATGTCTGTGGATTGCTCAACTCCGACGAGGTTCCGACGATATGTTCGGGTACTTGGATTGTGAACATGTGGTCCTTATCTGTATGTGATTAGTATCCCGACGACGAGGCCGAAACAACGTAGAAAAGTCTCCGGTGATCCATTCTTTCGCTGCGAGGTATTCCGATAATACCCTCTATTCATTTGTACCAATTCCTTTAATTGGTATCAGAGCTGAAATGGCTTTTTTCTTTTATTTTTTGGACTGTGCAACTTTTTGCGCCTTCGGTTATAGGACCATAATCGAAGAACGAAATATTTTTCGTTGTCATTTTTTGTACAAATTCATCCTGAATTATTGTACACTCATTTTAATTATTTTCCCAATTTAAAAAAAAAGGAAAACGTCACTGTTCAGAAATTAAAAAAAAGTGCTACAGTACAATCGGCACTGTAGCACGCTACAGTGAGCGCGCAGGGGCCTCGGCCCGCTGCGCGGCACCACACAGCATGACGCACGCGCGGGCTTCGGCCCGCTGCGCACCACCGCCTGGTTCGACGTGCGGATCATGGCCCGCTGCGCGACGCGTGCGGGCCAGTGGCACGATGCACGACGCTGTCTCGCGCGGGCAACAGGTAAATGTGTGATATATTTGTGACATAATTGTATGCATTTTTTAGTTATGATGCATTTTTTATGTTATTATGTCCATGATAAATATATATGAGGAAATTAGATTATTTCTAATTTATGCACATTATTGAGTTAGAAAATTATGAATAATTTTTTGGAAATTTCAGAATGTTTAATATGAATATTTTTTTTACTTGTGCATATGAATTTTGCATATTATGCCATGTTACTATATGTAATTAATAGTAACTGATATTCTTATAAATTATCATGTCACAATTAATTCTAAGTATGAGTGATATGTACTTAGTTAGTTTTAATAAAAAATAATCATATTATGTTTGATTATGAATTTTTTGTATTATTGAATAATTATGTGGTGAATTAATATGAAATGGAAATTGTTTTATACAAGAAGTGATCATGTAATGTTACTAAGAAAATTTTTAGAATAAATTTTCTGAAAATTGTATGACATTTGTTTTATGCATATTAGTTATATTATGCATATTATTAGTACATGAAATAGTCATGTTATTTTGTCATGCTTTACATATGATTATGAATTTAAGTAAAATTCTTTCATATGTGTTATTACATGATATGTTTTAAGTGTGGTATGTTACACTTAAATTGAATTTCCATATGAATTAGATATTCATGCACATAATTATGTTATATTTACTTAAAATGTATTTTAGCGTGACACTTATGTAAATTGACATGATAATAGAAATTTGCACATTATTAGTTCATTATGTGAATTGGACTATATAAAAAGGAAATTTTATTTTCTTTATGAAAGAATATGTGCATACTGAAATTTGGATACATATTAAGCATAATACGTGTTATGTGAATTTGTGAGTAGTTAATTCACATAGTTATGTTAATATTATGCACAAACTATTTTTGTTACATTTTTTTTCATGTGAAATATGCACACTAGTTATGACGAATTAATTTTCTTTATGAAAAGAAATATGTGCATATGTGTTTTTTTTACACATGAAATGAATTGCATGATTTTATGTGATGAAAATTTATGCAATAATTTTTTAATTAACAAGACATGCATGATATGACTTTATGTACATGACTGAGCCTTATGTGACATAAATGTAGATTTAGACATATAATAATATTTGTGTGATTATTTGTATGTCTACTATCATGCTTATGTTAATTATATGAGTGTGACAAATAATATTCATTTATATGTAAATGAATTGTATGATTATTTGCATGCATAATATACATTCATATATGTGATTTATGCAATGTTTACTTTGAATGCATAAATATTTGTGAATTATGAATGTCACATGTTTCATAAAACTTAGGGTGAAATAAGTTTGACATTATGAAACATAGGTAGTCCAAATAGGACTAAGGCATCTAATTTGTATGATGGTCATGGTAATAATTTTTGTTGAGTGGTGCGTGACATGTGCATGTCTAGGAAAGTATTGAAAAGAGATTGTTAGTGGGAAATTCAATACTCTCTTTCTCTGTGGACTTACCTGGTGTACTGTTAACACAGTCTCCAAATATTATTATGTTTATATGGCATGATGACATTTTTCTAATTATTGTGGTGACAAGGCGAAGGGGTGATGGTTTCCTAATTGACATATTGCAAACGCAAGGAAGAGCTCCTATTATAGAACCCTGATTGTCCTGGCCACATTTTTGAAAATGATATGTTAATCACATCATACATTTTTTCAAATGATTTTGGATGTTTGTTTTCCAAAATGATTAGAATAGTATACATTGACACAAGATATTATCTTTAATGAATAATAATTATTTTTTTGAATTGTGGGAGATGAGTGGGAGCATAGCGACCATCTCGATGTCATTACCTTAAAATTATTATTATGTCATTATTTATGAATATATACGACAAGAAGACATGCAAAAACTAACTCATTCCCCATATGTAATTTTGACCATAGATAAATGACACAAAAAGGAATCTTTGCAATATGACAAAGTTAAAAGGAATATGTAAGAAGTGACCCATGGCAAAATGATGATATCTGTCGAGCATGATCACTATCATGATTCTCACGATCTTGATGTAACGAAATCATCAAGAAAATAAATAACTCTTACATAAGTTTTTCTTCAACAGATATGTTCTATATCTGTATGATGTTCTATATCTGTATGTGATGATAAACTTGACGACTGAGTTAGAGAATTTTGGTCATATTTTTTGACCACGTGATAGTTACTTATTTTAATAAGTACAATAAGCAAAAATTGTGCACTCCAAAAAATAAACGAGAAAATCTTGCGCACATAATTGATGTTTAGTGAAAATATCAAATATTCTGACATTTCTTTGAAGAACGTTTTTCATCTTCAACCACGACATATGTTGTCCATGTCAAAATAAGAAAATTGCTGTGAGTTTTCGACAAAAATCGTAGTCCGGTGAATAATGTATAGATACTAAGAAGGGCTAACGCTACTCGCATCGATGTGAGAAGCATGATGACAAAGCTGATATAAATAAAACAAAGTGCTACGCTTGTGGCAAATACGATAATTTTTTGCTCGTGATTGCATTGAGTCAAAAATTGTTGATATAATCGTATAGTAGTTTTTAAATTATAATGTTGATTCGTTGTTGAACCTCGTCCTTTTTGTGGACTGAAATTATTGGAACAACTTATCATGTAATTAAAGAATAATGAATTCTTTATATGACAGTCTACAAGCCCAAGGACAAAATTGGAAACAACATAAAAGTGGGAGTTAAAAAGATTATGACTTGCAAAATTTTTCTTTTGCAATAGATGAATCATTTTATCTCATTGTCCTACTATACCATTTTTTTTAAAGTGGATGTGTGTATAGTATCTACATTTATTATTTGGACAAACGTAGCTGTGTATTCACGTTTTATCATTAAATTTCATATTTAATGAAATTCCTTTACGAGAATTTTCTGAAAATGGTTTTCTATGTCTTGATTACTTTAAGTATTCAAGTTGAATATTTATGTCATATGTGACGTAAATAAGTATGCCAAAAGTTTTGGCTAGTCAATTTGTGACATTTTTTAGGCAATATACATATATACTAGCTCGAGAAATATACTTTCTCGCTAAAATTATTTTGCCTATTTTGTGACAATGTCTAATTGACTTAGTATACGAAAATTATTTATGAACAGAAAATTACAATAATCCATTTTTATTGAATGCATAAGATTCAATATGGTTTCTTTCATCACATTTTCGCATTGTAAATCATACACACGATTTATCTAAGTTGCTAACATGAATTATTTTATACAAATTCATGAACTTAGATGGAGATTCAAATTGATCGCAAGATTAATGCCTTGCTGACTAAATTGATAATGTGAAATGATTGAGACTTATTCAAATAGTCTAGTGATGAAACTAATATAGTTATGCAACTAACTATATTTCACAATTATAAGTATTGCAGATACAATGAAACCATCATCTACTTGAATGTGTGGTGCAAATGAAATTCCAATTTTGTATTTGGAATGTTGTTATTAATGCTGTCTAAATGTTACTGAAATATCAAGTAGAGATGTAACATTCATGCATATATTTTCTTGGCTGAACGAGATTAAGCAACATCTTCACTTTAGAAGTTGAAGAGGATTCAGAGTTGACAATGTATGCGGATTGATTTGTGATTTGTCCATACAACATTTCACTCCGAGTGGGAGCAATTCACAGTCAACTCACGGTTAATGTTCATTTATTGAAACATATGAGTTGTGTTTCATGTTGTCAATATGACTATATGAAATGAACATGAGTTTAAAATATATGATAAAGGCTCTCTCGGCCTAAAAGAAAATGGATTAATGCAAAGAGTTAGAGTCTAAAGAAGTAAATCAAGTCACTTGTAAATTCATCCATCTTGCCGAAAGGTAAGCATTCGAAATAAGTCGATATGGATGATAAGAGATTTAAAAGTGATGAGAAACAATAGTCGCAACAGGAGTGCTGGCTATAGAGAAATTATTATGTTTTTTCTCGATCGTCAAAAAATATAGCTATTGTTTCACTATTAGATGAATGTAAAAGTATTGAGCGCAATATGTAGTTTGCGACGATCCATTTATGGATTTAGTATTCATCTAAATAATGATATAAATATCATTATTTGTATGTCCATTTTTATGGATAAATATGTCATCACGACATTATATGTGAAACAATATTATGTCTAGCTAGAAGTAATAAAGTATTTCTTCTATTAATGAAGAATCTAATGTCTTTCTATAGAAATGACATGGGTGTTAGAGTTATTCACACCGGGTGTGAAATTTACGTAAGAATTATTCATGTAAATTTATTACTTTGTAGCAAGAGTCGTCTGTTATAAAGACGAATTGAACATTCTACGAAAGAATATACACTCACTGGTACCCTTATTAAAAGAAATAATTTTGAATCTCATATTTTTCTTTATGACTCTCTAAGTAACAAAAGGAAATGTCCTTTTGTAAACATGGTTAGTGATCAGACATGCACAATAAGTTGAGCAGTCTGATATTTGTGTCATTAGTCAAATGAAAAATTTACATACTAATGCAGGGCGCCTATGTTGGATAGCGATTAAAAGAATAATATGATACCTTATGGGCATGTTGACTCTCGTTTTGCACTATAATGGCGATCAAGCTATAGATTAGCTTATCAAATAGACGCCTCTTAGGATGACGATATTAGTAAGCAAAAATCTATCTCCAATTATGTCTTCATGTTATAGAATGACATTATTGCAAAGTTAAAGCAAAACTATATAAAAGTAGTCAACTATGAAAATTGAATTTGTGTTATACTCAATGACGATATGTAAGCCCTTTGGTTAAGTAAATTTGTTTTACTCCTGTATTGACAATGGTCAAGTATACCCTTTGTTGCAATATGTATGTCACTATTGCTTTATAAAAGGATGGACCATTATAGGGGAAAATACATTAATGTCTAGTATCTCTTGACAGTGTTAAGAAGAAACAGTTGATGAATATACGTGTAAGTATGTTTGACTGACGCATTAACATGCGCAAAGCTTACGCGACGATGTATTCTATATCTTCTTGTGATGAATAAAATTATGTTAAAATTATATTCTAGAGTTGATTAATATTTTTAATAATGCATGTAGTGTATGTCAAATCAGGCACGAGATTATCAGTCACACGGATAATCGCTTCGGCGCTTAGTGCATAGCGAACGGAGATGAAATGATTTAGATCCAAATATATGATTTAAGATCGTCCTGATATGTTCGGGAGGATGACACGAGTTTATATATAACTCTGTGTAGCCTGATAAGAGAAGTCAGATGTGAGACCTCATGGCGTTAATTTTTGGGCGACTAGTGGGAGGACTTAGGTCAGGTGTCACATGTAGACGTCTGGACTTCAGTCTGTGCGGTGTTACGAGTTTATGACATACGCTCCTTCAGTGGGAGTCTCCACCGCAGTACTTGGTTATGAACCTCGTATGCTAAGTCGACCATAAGACTTGACGAATATTTTATAATTTTTTGTTAGAATGTGAGTCTTTAAGGACTGAACAAATCCGGAGATTGCCCTTAGATTCTTGACTATATTTCAAAGTAATGTGTTAGTGTTGCTACTTTAGCGAGGTACTCAAAGGCTAAAATTGTATGCGGCCCGTCGAGCCACGACTAAGAAAGCAACTAACTTAGAACTAAGAAATATGAGGACGAGAGGAAGATTCACTGGTGCTGCATGGTATTTGTGATGCAATTGACCAAATACGGAAGCATACAAATACGAATCAATCGAAATCATGCATGATAAGACGTGTGTCGTCTGGAGTGTGCAAGCAAGGTGTTTCTGAAGCAAAACGAATAACATGAATGTTTGGGCGACTATGTATTATCATAGTATTGGATCACATAATGGTTGAGTAGCTATACAACAATAACGTGTTATAGCATGAGCTCACACGTTGATTGAGCAGTTATGTCGTCATAACTTTTCGCTCTCAAATTGATTGAGCAACTATGTATTCCTAACAGGTCATAGTATAAGCTCTCAAGTGATCTAGTGACTATGTATCCCTAACATGTCATAGTTCTCCGTAAGTTGTGGATGTACTCGTGGGTCACACGATCCATTTACCATAACGAACATTTACTGAAATCAAATATGGATAAAAGCTCATTGTGTGCGAGTGGGAGATTATTGGATTTGGACGCCCAAATGGGCTTTTCCATTCAGTGGCCCACCATGCATGCATAATGCAGTTTTGGTTAACTAGTATGTAATTTAATTAAAAGCTTTTCTGATGTACTATAAATAGCATGGCAGACTTCAAGCACGAGAACATGTTCGTCCAAAGTGTCATGCTACAGTATGTGTGGGCCATGTACAATCTGTCTGTGGATTGCTCAACTCCGACGAGGTTCCGACGATATGTTCGGGTACTTGGATTGTGAACATGTGGTCCTTATCCGTATGTGATTAGGATCCCGACGACGAGGTCGAAACAACGTAGAAAAGTCTCCGGTGATCCATTCTTCCGCTGCGAGGTATTCCGATAATACCCTCTATTCATTTGTACCAATTCCTTTAGATCTGATCTTGGAAAATTTTCGGCTTGCAGATAATACGAATAAATGATTTGTATGTTTTTTACAGAATTTTGACACGTCATATGACGGTTTGGAAAAATCATTTTCTAAGAAGTTGGTGAGCTGTCTGCTTCAACTGCTTGAAACCCTATTAGTTGAAATGGAGGTCCAATCATATTATTTGGTTAAAAGTTAGTGTTAAAATTCTAATTAACATTAGTTAATCATAATTAAATATATTTATTATAATATTTACAAGTATTAGAATTAATTCCTAATAATCTTATATAATTTCTTTATAACGTTTATCGATAATTTAATTTTGATTATGCTTTAATCCAAAAGTTAATTGCTACACGCAATCATGACTATATAAGCATCTAAACTTACTTAAAATGCTAATTAAAAGTAATATTATGTTAAAATGATATTTGTGGAGCACGTCCGTGATATTGAGAGTTACCAGCGGCACGTCGGCACCAAGACATTGCTCTTCTTCATCAATAGCAATGTTCTCCACCATTGCGCACGCGCCAACGCTGCTCCTGCCACTCCTATGGCGATTTCACCCCATCGTTGTCTACATTTGCCAACCAGCACACTTCCTGGAGTTCATGGTGTGCAAAAATGCCTATCACAAGTCGCCATTGTTGGTGACAGACGCGCAGTTCGACACCTTGTGCGCCAAGATCGTTAAGTACTACTCCCTTAAGACGTTCGTGGAGGAGACGGGGAAGCAACCGATGGTGGGGCAAACACCACGACGAGAAGATGTTCCACTACTCATCAGGCATGCAGGCGATCATGCTGGCGGTGGGTATATCACTACAAGAAAATTGCAAATTACAGATGGCAAGAATCATCTGTAATTTGCGAAAAATCATCAGAAATTACGATTTTCGACGAAATCGATTCGACGGAAAAATGATCGTCGCAAATCGATAGTTATGACCGTCGCAAAGAATTTTTATAATATAAAAAAAATTAGCCCGCCGCCAGCGACCGGATCCAACAGCCAGCGGCGGATTTGGCCATCCGTGGCCAGATCCAACCGCCAGGCGGCCAATCCGACGCTTGCGGCGAGATCCGGCCGCCTAGCGGTCCGGGCTAGAGAGAGAGAGAGAGAAGGGGAGAGGGACGTCGACGGAAGAGGTTCGTCCGGGAGGGAGAGGGTCGCCGATGGTAGATGCTTGTCGTCCGGTCGGGAGAGGCTCGCCGGCAGAGAGAGGGAGATGGAGATGGAGAGGGAGAGGGAGAGGGAGAGAGAGAGGAGAGGGGGAAAGAAATAGAGAGTGGGATTGGGGAAAGTATATATATATATAGAGAGAGAGAGAGAGGAGAGGGGGAAAGAAATAGAGAGTGGGATTGGGGAAAGTATATATATATATATATATATATATATATATATATATATATATATATATATATGAGAAAGCGGGAAAATAGAAAAAGGAGCGGGATAGTAAAATTTTAATTACCGACAGCTCTGATCGTCGGAAACTTAGTAAATAGTAATAATATATATTATCATAATATATATGAATATGATATTAATTATTTTTAAAGTTATCGACGGTCATGACCGTCGAAAATTATTTAATTATAAAAATAAAATACTATATTTAGTTATATATAATATTTATTTTTTTATTTTACCCACGATTTGAACTATCGCTAATTGTTACCGATGATCGTGACCGTCGGAAATTGTGACGATTCAGACTGTCGCTAATTATATTAACAAAATACTCGTTATATTATATTATTTTTCATTTACCGACGGTCGGAACCGTCAAAAATTATGATGATTTATATTATCGCTAATTATATTAATAAAATACTCATTATATTATATTATTTTACATTTACGGACGGTCAGGACCGTCGAAAATTGCGACGGATAGATACCCGTCGAAAATTTCGACGTTCTAAATCATCAAAAAATAAAATAATAATATAATAAATTATATAATTTATTATTTTGATTTTCGATGATTGTGACCATCGGAAATTTCGACGAATCACTATCCGTCGCAAATTGAACGAATTTTTATTCGTCGGAAAGGACCCATCGGAAAATTCTAATTTTCTTATAGTGTATGTGACAAGATGAGCGTGTAACAGGCAAGCACCACTAGCACATAGACCAGAAGGCAGAGCTCGACCTGCACGACTATGAGGCAAAGTATGCCTTCTACAAGGACCTCAGTGCCGGCCGCATGTGATTCCGTTCCTGAAGGATGCCGGCGTCAAGGTTCCTCCCGTGGCTTTCTACCAATGAGTGCATGTACGTCATGACAACTTTACTAGCTTTTGTTTATCATTTTAGTTCTTCTTGTAATTAGATGCAGTGGTGATTGTAATTAAGATCATATGCATGTATAAGAAAATAAAAGTGAAGTATAATTAAATTTACATCATTTGATTATTATTATTTATTTTGTAAATTAAATTAATGTTATATGCATATACATAAAAAAAGAAAGCTTGTGGTGAGATGCCTCCCCAGGCCTACCTTATTCCGTGTCGAGTCCATGTGAATTTTAGCAAGTGAAATCAATGTTATCAAGATCTCGATTTAGATTTTAAGATGTTATAATTTTATGATCTTATTATTCTTAATCGATTTGTGTTTTATTTTTAATATGTTTTGACGTAATTTTATTTAAGAATCAATAAAAGTATGATTAAGTGAAATATAATTTATAATTTAAATATGACAAATTAATAAAAATATTATTTATTTATTTTAAAAAAAATATTTTATTAATAAATAAAATCTTACAATTCTCGATTCGAAAATTAAAAAATTTCAATCTTAACTATCAAAATAGTTCGGCCTACACAGATCCGGAGGTGCTGTCTGATCATACATAGCTCCAATTTCCATCTTTTCAAGCTGAGTCTGCTATTCCATGTACAGTTCGATCGCTGCCCAACAGCCATAGTCAAAGCTCTCTCTCTCTCTCTCTCTCTCATACACAAGGATCACAGGAAGTTTAGAATGTTATCCTGTAGATTAAATCATTGCAAAAAAGGACCAGTCGCCCATCTCTTTCGTGCACAGTTGTTGATTGTCTCCGCTCAGCACCATTCGTTCTGTTAATTAGATTCCTGCAACTTGGCTTCGTCTCTTTCTCTGCTGAAAGCATTAACCCATGGGTTGATAATTGATAGATAGATAGATCATAAGTAAGAGAAGACTTTACGCCCTGCATGTTTACTGTTTACAATTCATAACAATAATTAATGTATCAAAACAATAATGAATTCTTGAATTAATGCACGATTAGGTAAAAAAAAATCAATTAACATCGCCTAATTGCCTGCCTGCAGGGTCAATGGTTTCCCACAAGATGACTTTGCTTTGCACTAGAAATTATCACACAAAGTAAAACAATCGGTCCAACAACATTCCTAATTAAATTAAACGCTCAAAAAGTTAAATACTCACTTTGATCTTGTGATGATATATACCTCAATAATGAATAAAGCTTAATAAAACCGGTTTACTGTGCAGTAGGAAGACAACTCAATTCATTGAATGAATCTTTAATTGCTACTCCAAGATTCATCCCATTGGTACAATTCCAAATCATTGATTATTATGCTGTTGATTCATATCTATGTAGCACTCGGGTCCCATACATTATATTGTATTATATTATATTATATGGTTGTACATGGTGTCGATGGTTGCACACCTTTTTTTTACCTGCTGGAATCTGGATGTCCCAATTCGGACAAAGTTTCTTGGCTTCATTGCCATTTTTGTAATCATCTTGGGAATTGAGGTGATTTTGTCCAAGATTCAAAAGGCAACAAAAACAACAAAATCTTATCCTACTAAGTGGGATCGACTACATAAATCATACGACATCATTTCGCTATATTAATAATCAAATATTTTGATATATTATTCACCAATAAATCTTGCTCTATTAATTTGTTAGGTCGTTGAAATAGTTATAATTGTAGCATATTAAATTAAAGGGTTATTTCCCAAAGGAAGAAGAAGAAGGTGTATTCACGATATAGTCAGTCAATCTTACTTTGTAGAAAATATTGAAATAAAAACTTTAACTTTGAATCCAAATTTAACTTTGAATCTACGTGATCATTCAACTTTCAAATAAAGTTATTCAACGTTTTCGAAATACTTGAGTCAAGGTCATCATTAAAAACTTAAAATAATAAAAAAACTACAGGCATTTGGATCTATTGACATCATTTTTATGTGCATTAAATGTATATAATATTTATAATAGTTAATAAATTATTGAAATAAAAAATAGAAAAAAAATAAAATATTGATTATATTTTTTGCCTTAAAATTTGGACTAATACAAAATATTTATAGAGGAGAGATAAAGTACTGCTGTGGTGCTATACAAACATTCATGTCAGTGACATGTTATCAATTCATCTAAAATATTTTTAAAGTTGGATGATCCTAATGTTACAATCGTATTAGATGATGAGTGAGATTCATTCCAATATTTTACTCATTGAATTGTGTCTCCTTTTATTCTCAGGAAAAAGGTGGCGGTTAAAGTTTGAGAATGATACTAATTAACTTATTAAATTCCAGAGTTATTAAATTCCAGAGAATTATATCAATGAATTAATATAAAATTTTAGCTACCTGAAATCAATTAATTCAGATAAATAAGAAAATAAAACTTTTGTTGACATATATAATCAATTAATATATAATTTTATATATTAAATTATTTTTAATATATAAATAACATCTTACAATACTCAATAGAGTCTTACCAACTTCAATCTTACGGAGTCCGGACTCCTTTGGTTGCATGTCTCACCACTAGCACATCACCCTATCTTAGTTAAGATTCTTGCAAATTTGGCTTCTCTTTCTCCGGTGAAAGCATTATCTTCCCATCACGTGACCATAAATACCTCGGTCAGGTCAGAAGACTACTAATTATGCCATAACGATAATCTAAATATTTTTTTCTACCGAGAAAAACAATAATTAATTTTGTATTTAATGCACGATTAGGTTAAAAAACAATTAATATGACCTGCCAGTCAGTTCGAGTCAATGGTTTCCCTCCCACAACGACCATAACAATATTTATTCCTAAATTAAACGGGAGATTTCCTCGTTAAATTATACATGCATGTATATTGCTTTTATTTAATAAATATAATTAATTACTCACTTACAGATGAAAATATATAGTAATTTCATTTTTTCCCCCAAAAGCTCTTGATCCATCAACCGAGTGCTACATCAGGAGCATGTTTCTGATTTTTTCCCCACTTTTGGACATGTTACATATCCTAAAGGTTTCGAACTCGAAAAATTAAATGCTACAAAAGTTATTGCACTAATGAATAAAGATTAATAAATAAACTGGTTTACTGTGCATTATGATTTATGAAGATTGAATTCAATATTGTTACTCCAAGCTTCATCCCATTCTCAAATCCAAATCATTGTGCTGCTTTGTTGGACACACACATATATATTTTAATAAGTGTATGAAACGTCTTCCGTGTGAAGTGCGTATGAAACGGTTTTAAACATATTTATGTTTATTTTTTCAACATTTTTCTTCATCGATAATTTAGAGGGTCGTTGGGAATAACAAATATATGATTCAAATCATTAACAATAATTTTTTTCATCATTTTTGAATTTTAACGAACTTTTGCACATTGTTTTATCCGTCATAATGGATATAAGTATTTTATATAACTTCTAATCTTATAAAATTATTTTTTATTATCATGAATAATTATTTAAGTTATTAATAAAGAAATATATAAAAAAATAAAGAAAAATATGTCTAAGGTCACTTCACACAGAAAGCGCTTCACGCGCTCATTTTTTCCATATGGTGGATGCTTGCATACCATTTTATTTGATGTCGAACGAAGTTTGTTGGCTTCATTGCCATGTTATTTTTTTATAATCATATTGGAAAGTAATGTTATTTTTGCTGACCAAAATCTAAAAGGCAAAGACCTTTGATTTTGGAAGGGCATTGAAATGGATATTATTAGTTAATTAAATAAGCAAGTAATTGGGCACGAACACCTTTTATGTCCAGCCCGTTGTTAACAAGAACTCAACTAACCGGGGAAGGATCATATATACACAAAAACATGTTGCCTCCCCCAAATTGATCCACATTTTACACATACTATTTAAATATATATTTTCATCGAATCTCTGTTTCAGTGGATTATAGGCAATTTAATATTTTTATGTAAGATTGTTGCCGGCATATTAATGTTCGGAAAACTAGGCTTTCGAGTAGTTCACTATAAGAAAATAATTAATTTGTAAAATTTTTAAAGGGACATTTGAGAATCGTCGATAATTTTTTTCAATGATGTATTCCGATAAACTACTATTCATCAAAAAAATTCGTCACAAAGACATATTTGCGACAGATTTCGAAGATTTTACGACGGATATATCCGTCATAAAATCGCAAATTTTTTATAGTGGTTTACTTCATTGGTGAGAATTAACCAGCCTCATTAATTTAAATGGATAATTTTTTTTAGATAAACAATTTAAATGGTCTTTGATTGAATTTGAGTTCTCTTGGTCACTAAATTAAACTTCCACATTTTTCATCTCAAAACGAACTAACTATTCTTAATAATATAAACAAAATATAAAGAATGCCTACGTAAATTATATGGAATACATTCTTTTCCTTTGACTAAATTATAATTGTAACCTAACTTTCAAACCTTGCATAATAAAAATGTATTAATTTAACAAATACGGTTGACTTTGATTTTAGTGGCAACATAAAGACTCGGTCAATTAGAATAAATACGCTTTTAGTGCGATGTATGTGAGATTGATTAGCTTAATTATAAACGGAAAATAATAAGAAAAGTCTTGTGATGTGAATTTGATCCAACACATCGTAATCAATAATTATAAACGATAATTTTATTTTTTGTATGTCCTCCTAATTATTTCACCAACGAAATCTTCAAAGAGAAAAGATAAAGAGACCATGCAAAATTGAATCTTCATCCTCTTTGGAGCAATTAGTTCCAATGAAATTGGAATCCTTTTGCATCTATTTAATTAGGTCACAGTCGGTGCAGTCTATTTAATTGCATTTGCATAGCATGAAAAGGCCACCTTCTACGTTTTGGGATTAAAAAAAAAACATGACTGACTACTTTAATTAGTTTACAATAAGTCGGACTTCTCTCTCTCTCACATTATATTATATATATAATATTACAAAATTCACAAGAAATTAACATTTTTTTATAAAATGCAGATCCCACGCCTTCTTCATCATTTTATATGTCATCTATTCGTACTTTATGCACCAAATTGTGCGTACTTTTATTCTTCGAAAAAAAAAAAACATGTCAGACAGTTAAAGTTTAATCAGACAAATTAACTTATCAAAGAGCTCGCACAATTAAATTAATTAATATAAAATGTTAACTGCCAGAAATCAATTAATTCTTACAAATAATAATATATATATTGACAACCAAATGCAAAAAAAAAAACTGTTTTAAAAGAAAGGTTTTCCTAAAATTCGTCCAAAAATTATATATTTTCGTACAAAACACAATAAAATTCTTTAATATGAACAAATCATTGCTAGCTTATCAATAATACCTGTTGCGAAAAAAGGCAGAGATTGCACGAACACAGAAAGACACAGAGATTTACGAGATTCATCCTAAATCGAATTACTTTCTCGGAAAGCGACAATTCTCTTTGTTATGGAATAGTGATAATTATAAGAATTGATCTCTGGTTGACCCCTACAGAGTTTATATAGGCACTCCATTTTACAGATGATAGAAATTATAAATCGATTGTGACTCTGAATTAATTTTTCAAAATAGGACACCTATCTCGTGATAAAAAAATAAATCAATTTCAAATCATAGCGAGACATCCGTAGAAGAAATCTGTTGAAGCGCCTAATATAAGGGGACCACAAAATATTATAACTAGGCTCGTATTCAAGACATTATCAACAATAACTAACATAAAAAAATCTAGAATTTCCAAATTAAACGGATGAACCATCCAAGAAAATGTGACATTTGGAAAACAAAAGAATATTGCGAACTTATGGAAAAATGGTTTTAATAGAAGACAGTGACAACATTTCAAGTATTCAACCACTCAATATCTAATTTATACGTGTTTTTTTTTCTTATTTTAGTTATTTTATGCGTAAAAAAACATGGCAGGCGATTTAATAATTAATAATAAATAAATGAACACTAAAAAGTAAAGAACGGAAAACAAATTGAAAATAAAAATAAAGCATTAAAGCCCTCCCCGGCTGCGTTCGATCCCGAGTAGATCTCCCTCTCCCTCTTTCTGGTCTCAAATGTTTAACGCACGACGCATCCTTCGACCACCATCGCCACCATGTCGTCCTAGTCGTCGTCGTCGTCGGCGCAGCCGTCGCCACCGCGATAATTCCCTATAAATTCCATCCACCATCCGCCTCCCAGCGCCTGCCGCCACCTTCCTCCTCGACTACGGGCAGCAGCCGGCGGCACCGCAGCCATGGTTGTGGCGCCGGACAGCACGAAGCGGCCTCTGCGCTTCCCCTTCCTTCTCCTCTTCCTCCCTCTCCTCCTCTTCGCCGTCGCGCTCAGCTTCCGCACCGCCGCGCTCAGAGGCCTCTTCGTCGCGCCCGCTTTCCTCCAGAATCCAGACCCGCTCCCCGGCGCCGCCATCAACGACACCTTCGTCCGCCTCGCCGCCGTCGACGATAGCGAGCCTGAGCTGGCGCGGGACGTAGAGGACCTCCTCCATGGAACGCTACAGTCCATCGACATCGCCGGAGGCCGCTTCCGTTCCCTGACCCTCTGGCGCCGACGCCAACCTGGGGCTCAGGTTCGCGCGAGGCCCGTTGACCGCCTGCGGTTCCCTCTCCGCTCCGACGCGCCCGACCACCGCCGCATGTTCTCGGAGTTCAAGCGGCTCCTGGACCGCTGGTTCGGCAGGCGCCGTCAGCAGTTCCAGCCGGAGGTCATGACGGAGCTCCTGCAGCGCGTCAAGCGGCCGATCGACGCCCACTACGGGTACCCGGACACGGGGCGGCCCTACGCCACCTGCGCGGTGGTCGGCAACAGCGGCGTCCTCCTCAACTCCGAGCACGGGGACCTCATCGACGGCCACGACCTCGTGATCCGGCTCAACAACGCCCGCGTCGACGGCTACCGGCGGCACGTGGGCGCCAAGACGTCGATCTCCTTCATCAACAGCAACGTCCTCCACCTCTGCGCCATGCGCGACCGCTGCTCCTGCCACCCCTACGGCGACTTCGTCCCCATCGTCATGTACATTTGCCAACCGGCGCACTTCCTGGAGTTCATGGTCTGCAACGCCTCCCACAAGTCGCCGCTGCTGGTGACGGACGCGCAGTTCGACGCCCTGTGCGCGAGGATCGTGAAGTACTACTCGCTGAAGACGTTCGCGGAGGAGACGGGGAAGCAGCCGGCGGAGTGGGGGAAGCACCACGACGAGAAGATGTTCCACTACTCGTCGGGCATGCAGGCGATCATGCTGGCCGTGGGGATCTGCGACAAGGTGAGCGTGTTCGGATTCGGGAAGTCGGCGGCGGCCAAGCACCACTACCACACGAACCAGAAGGCGGAGCTGGGCCTGCACGACTACGAGGCGGAGTACGCCTTCTACAGGGACCTCGCCGCCCGGCCGGAGGAGGTGCCGTTCCTCAAGGACGCCGGCGTCAAGGTCCCTCCCGTGGTCTTCTACCAATGACGTGACAGCATCATTATCTCACGTCGCCAGTTTTTTTTAGTTTAGTTACTTTTGTTTCTATTGGATTTGGATTTGGATGACATGTACATGTCCTTACAGATGTAATTGTAATTGTAAGGTGGTAACATTATTATACACACAACACAAACATGGTAAAAGAAAGAACAAGAGCACAACATTTTAAGCATATATATCACTCTTACAATTAGATCTACCTTTTTTTTAATATATGCAGAGATGTTGATTAGTGAATTAATTAATTAATTAATTAAGATTAATAGTTTATTTATGGACGATTGAAGGAATGAATGCTTGCCGCGTCACCATGGACAACATTATTTAAGAGTTTCTTCCGGTCGCCGTAAAGTAAGATTCTGACATTAATGGTGCGAAAAGAATTATGGCAATTTTTTGAAATGGTTAAATCTTTGAAATTTCATCAATAATGTAATTGTATTATGATCTAAATAAAAAATTAACTTGGATTGTAACAGTGGATATTCCAATAGCAGAATAAGTAATAGGCATTGACAAATAATGTGAAGTAGTAAGGATTCTAAGCACTTGTCAAGTGCTCGTCAAAGTTTCCGGGCATCCGCATCGTAGAGTTCGTGTCAAGTGTCCTTTCTCTTCTCTGTGTTGGACAAATTTTATGACGATTAATTCTCTTGTAGTTTTTTTTTTTTGGTTTTTCCGGTGGGAGTTCGATTAATTTGTGTATAAGAACTTGGGACCGACCAAGATATCTAGAAACAGATTGTGGATGCCATTAATTTGTGTTAGATTTCAAGATTTGAATGACACGCCACGCGGGATTATTTTTTCGAATCATTTTTAAACTATCACGATTTTTCAAATTTAATTTTAAATGACGAACTTTATTTTTTTGTGTCCTTAAACTATCGTTATTTTTTTAATTTGGTCCTTCCATCCAATTCCTTTAATTTCTCGGTTAACTTTGATTTTACGAATTTATAAAAAGACCATTATACCCCTGCCTTAGATGTCTTAAAGTTGTAAAGACCATTATACCCCTGCATCTAAGGCAGGAGTATAATTACCCTTTTATAAATTCGAAAAATTAAAGTTGACCGAAAATTTGACGGAATTGAACGAAAAAATCAAATTGAAAAAATCGCGATAGTTTAGAATTCAAAAAATGAAGTTCGTAAATTTAGAAAATCGTGATAGTTGAGATATGATCTAAGAAAATAACCCAACAAACAAATATATCATCTCTTCTGTGCGCCAAAAAGTTAAGAGCAGTCCAAAATGTGAGCAAATAGGTGGCCTGTCCAAAGCCTAAGAAGATAAAAGCCATTTTAATTAAACTAATTTGATTTTGTTGGGGACGTGGACATGTAGTAATATGTACCAACCAACAACTACCTTAACGAGTCATTTTATGCAGCCAGCCAGTGATTGGATTGGTTTGGAGGCATTATAAGAAAAAAAAAAAACAAAGATTCCAAAGTGCAGCAGAATTCCAAGCGTTTTTTTGTTTGTTATTCATGTGATTCAATCAAATCAGGCAGGCATTGAATGGCTGAAAGAGCTCAGATAATGAAAGTAGTAGTTAATTTAGGTGATCAAATTTTTTGCCCTACTTTCTTTTCGTTTATTGGCTGCCATTTATTTTCATAAAACTCCCCTAAATTTCATGATTTTTTGCACTTATTTTTTTATCCTTAAACTTTCACGATTTTTTTACTTTAGTCATTCCGTCTACTTCTATTACGTTTTTTGGTATTTTTTATTTTTTTTATTTATGAAAAGACTAAATTATCTCTCCCTCCAAAACACATCAAATAATAAATATATAAAAAAGAAAAAATCAGGGGAGGATAATTTGGTCTTTTTCATAAATAAATTTTTTTGTTTACCACTTTAATCCTTCCAACATTTTTTTATATTTATTATTTTATATTTTTATGAATTGTGGAGTAATTTAGTTTTTTTCATAAATAGAAAAAAAGTAAAAGTAACGGAATGTAACAAAAGTAGACGGAAGGACTAAAGCGAAAAAATCGTGATAGTTTAGAAAGACAAAAAAATAAGTTCGTAGTTTGATATTAGATGCGAAAAATCGCAATAATTTAGAGGAGATTTATAAAAATAAAAAAAGGGAGCTAGATAGTTTTAAATAGTGTTCTCCTTCTAATGACTACGACTCCTTTTAATTTTGAATCAAATCCTTTATTCTGATCAATCCGCTGATTACTGATCATCAATCATCTTTATGTGTAAATTTTCTACGTAGGCTAAGTATGAAACAACATTTTCTTTCCAACTCTTATATCTAGAAAGGAAGAGAAGAAAGTGCATATTGTTTGGAAAGTAGATCCTCCATAGAGCCTAATAAATTCGTTAGTTTCAAGTCGGATGATAATGGTAACAAAAAATTTTATATTTACAGGAAATAAAATTTGAAATTTCACATGTTTCTTTTATGAGGTGAAATTTCTATGTGTTTCAAGGTAAATCAATAATAATAATAATAATAATAATAATAATAATAATAATAATATTATTATTATTATTATTATTATTTATTATTATTATTTGAATAAAAGTAGAGAATAAGTAAACACAAATTTTTCATAAGAGATTAAAAGAGTGCTTACCATTTCCTATTATCCAAATCTATCAGACAAACCCTTCTGGACGCCTGATAAAAACAAAAAGTGTTAAAAGTTCAAAAATATTCGGATCGCCCATAGTTAATTTTCGATGGACGGCCCAAGAATCCATCATAACTCTCCACCGTGGCTTGTGAGGCCTCCTCCTCCAGAATCCATTTCCCTTTTTTCTGTCACATTTTATAACGATACCTTGTTTCATTAAATTGTGCCACGGAACTGTAAATACATTATACTTTATTTGTCATACATATGTTGACTGGTTTTGAATGCAAGTTTTTTGTACATGTCCTAACCCATTACAGAAGTAGCATCGCTTTGTACCGCTCCTTCTGTGTATGTATTCTTCGCAACTTCTTCAGTTTGAACTTTGAACAGAAAAGAAGAGGAAAAAAAAAAAACAAATAAAGAATCTTAGAATGCTTTTGTATATTAATTTGTTGGAATCAAATGGGCGTTTGGATGCTCCTGACCACTGACCATGCACATCTTCAACTAATAAAGCAAGTGTTTTTGTAATGTCCATTGTGGGAGAGAGAGAGACCTTCTGTTAGTTGCTGTCTCTCCGACTCCACCTTCTGAACCATATATAATTTGGACTACTACTCTGGTGATCAACTACCATCATAAATATGCATCCAAATCACCTGCAGGCTGCAGCCATCTCTTTGTTCCCCTCTGTGGCGCATTCGCTATCAAGTCCAAAAACATACAGACACAGAGCTTCATGCCCGTCCATTCAATTAATCTGCCACTCGATTCATCGAGAGTACAAAATAAAAGGAGACGATTCGCAATTTGACACTTTGCTTCACATTAACAGACGCAAAACCAATCAGTTATTGTAGTAGTCACAACAAGTGTGCAAAACCAATGAGTCTTTGTAGAAGAGAAAAAAAAAAACAAAGTTTATGCATTTGTGTGTAATGGAGCAGCAAGCCAAAAGGATCGGCTGCTCATGCATGTTCGACATGAAGCATTGAGGCATTTTAATCACGGGAGGGGGTGTTGGGGAAGACAAAAAGTCCAATACATATATAACCCATGGCGTGGATGGCTTGTGCGACATGTCCAGTCTGCTCACTCATGATGAGTGGACCATGCACAAAATTAATGTGAGAGACAACAAAGTGACACCGTGACCTCTGCAGTGCCCTCCTCTCTTGTATCATTATTAAATTGGTTTTACATTTCGACAGCATACTTCTGCGAGAGACCCTCCTCCAAAAGATGCCGATCATGCATTCATATATTATATGTAAGCAATGTAGAAGCTGCGCGCATGCAGCAGTTGGTGGTTGCTAACGACAGGAAACTAAACAGGTTATCTTTTTTTCTTCCTGTATTTTTAGTTTGCCTTCAAAACGTGTCTGGCCTACCAAATCTAGTGTAGGCTCTCCTAACCCTTGTTGACAGCTTGTTCCACTCCAAAACCAAAATACATGCATGTCCAAAGTCATGCTTGCAACAATCCGGTAGAAATTTCCTCCAAAGATAATGTATGTATGTATATAAGATATATATGTGGTGGAAAGCTTTGGTCCATGCACAGTGGGATAAATGACATCAAATGCTCTTCAACTTTTAAGTTTGCTCAGCGATGTTCTTCAACTTCACTTTGTAACAACGATACCTTTCATCTTCTAACTTGTTGCATAGAATGCCCTCCCGACCGAGAATAATCAATTTTCCGATCGGTCTGCTGACGTGACGATGCACTCTCTCTGCCATGTAGAAGAGCATTTGACATAGCACCATCACGTCAGTAAATTAATAATAAATAATATTAAAATAATAATAAAATATTAAAAAAGTTATTTTCTTTCTCTCGTCCTCGCCTCCGGCGAACCCACGCCGACGAAGAGCAAAGGGGGCCGTCGCCCATGCACAGTGCCCCATCCCCCGGAAGTATGATGATGATGATGGGCTCTTTCTTGCATATGGCCCCGCTGAAGGAAAGATCCAAGCGCTTCACTGCCGTTGACTAGTAACTGTTATGTATGCTGCTGCTGTTTAGTACTAGAGATGCGCAGAGCGGCTGGGGTTGCTGAGGACTACTTACTCGAGTATCTGCTCATTATTTGGAGACATGCAAAGAAACAAGTCAATCATGCACGCCCCTTTTTTATTCCAATTTGTAGGGTGTGATGAAGAAAACCATGCATTTATCTAAATGATGCCAAGTTGCCAGTGCTGCAAAACATGTTGTTGTGGCCTGAAGGCAGGAGAACAAAGCTCGGGTAATTCTCCAATGGGTATGTCATGTCATGTCATGTATGTATGTAGCCATTTGTTTGTTTGTTTGTTTCCTTCGTAGCTTTGCCATCGATCATTTTGTTTCAGAACGAGGCAAACGTCCATTCTCATACTTCAAATTAGAAGGATGGTAGACACAATTAAATAGCGAAATTATAAGTCTCAAATTATTATTGTGAGAAAATAAAAGTCCCAAATTTTTTATTGGATTAATCATTGACTAACTTTTGATCCTGATTTGATTCATCGTGATCCTGCATGAAGTGTCATGCATGTTCATAATAAAACAAGCCGAGCTCGCATTAGAACAACACGTATAAATATCTTAGGAATTATTTAAAGTAAAAGATGTAGAGAAAGAACAAAAAAATTAAATAGAAAAGTATCCGAAAAGAGGAAGAATCGAAAGAAATATAAAGAATTGAATTGAATTGATAGCATAATTTTTTCATACCGAAAGCTTGTCTATTTGCGTTAAGTCTTCTTATTCATTTATATTATATTATGTACCAATTTTATACTTATGAAAATTTTATTTTTTTGTGATTGAATTTCACAGATAACAAAACCGACAAAGATAAGATGTGTGCAACTAGAGATGTTCATGATAATGCAGTTGCACATGCCACATATGTTTAGCTTGTATTATTTTTATTTTCTTTTACTTGCTACTTTGATATAATAGAATGAATATGAGGACCACTTGAGTTTAGCTTCTGCACTCTTATATGATGAATGATTAATGATAGTTAAATGTTATTTTACTTTATTATTTCTTTAAGGACTCTGTGAAAGTCCAAAGGATAGAGATGAATAGTAAATAATGTCGTCCAAATGTCACGTGACAAGAGAGTAAAATTTCAGAACGTTACACAAATATACAATGTAAAGTTCTAATTTACGATTCACACGACTGGCTCTATGTCTACGTATATATATGCCCTTTGCGGCTTGAATGTGGCAACAGACCAATTGTATATGGAAACAAGTACTACATAAAACGCTTGCTCTTATAATCTTCTCGTTTAAACTAATTTTCTTCTGTTGAAGTTCTTATATATCATTTGCAACGTACAAATTTATCTTTATTTAGGAATGAAACATGCAGATTCATGCGTATATAATGCGGCGACAATGTTAAAACCATTTTTATAATTAATTATATATATTGAAATTACATACATGCTAAATGAATGAAAAATTAGAGCTTTTTTTGGATCTAGGACCACTGGTATTTATCAGTACCTAATTAATTCGATATTGAAATGAAAATGAATGATAAATTCTAATTAAATCGATGGTTTCATGAATTGAATCCAATTCTACTAATTCCCTTTAATTATAAATTTCAACGGCTAGTTCAAAAGGGGCGTCCGCTAGAAGAAATGAACATGCGTTTCAATGTAAAAAAATACAAAATGACTAGTTTTGAACACCAACAACTATGGGGAAGGTCCAGAAACACATCAAGAAAGTTAAAACTTCTAAGAAAAAATTAGACAAACACTTGCGTTCATTCTCAAATTCATATTAAGCTCAAAGTTGCAAATCCTAAATTTCTTTCTTTCTCATTTTTGTGTGAGATTTCAAATTGTAAAAGAGAGATTGGAGAGTGTTTTTATGATATTGTAATAGTTGTTTAGCTCATGAGTGAAAAGAGGTTATGCCTTGGCTCTTGAGAGAAGAAACGACAGGTAAAAGCTTCTGAGTAAGAGATGTGTGTCTTACCTCTTGAAGCAAAGAAAATGCAAGAGTTGTAAAAGGTTTCTTCCTTGCCCCATTTGGAATGAAAGAAGGATGTTAGTGGAATCTTCGACGGTATCGAGGTTGAGCAATCGGAGCAGGGACATAGGCCAAAAAGTGGTCGAGCCTCGTCAAGAAATCACCATGCATTTTGTGTGTCTTTCTCTATCCCTATCCTTCGTACTTTATTATGTATATGATTTTTATTGCTATTGTGGTGATTTAAAGTTTAACAAATTGATTTTAAGCTTTCGCGATGAATTTTATAAAATCAACATTTTTGTTAAACATCAATTCACCCCCTCTTGATTCCTTGTGATCCAATTGAAAATTTTATTTTATTTAAAAAATAATAAATGATATTTATATATTACATGACGTAAAAGGTAAGAATTTTTTTAAAATGCATTAAGCGAGTCAGATTAGGTCGAATTTGCTATCCCAAAGGGTGTCGACCCAAATTGACTTGTTCTGACCAAATTTGGTCAGATTGGATTCATTTATGGGTCGGATCAATTCATGGTCGAGTCCAACACGACTCGTGACACCGCTATATGTCGGCTCGAAATCATGTTGGTTTGACTCGACATAGTTTGGAAACAATCCGACCTTTTTGATGGGGCTAGGACGAGCCACCCAATTTTTTTGTGTCGATATAATATTGTAATAATTATTAAGTAATAAATTGAGAAAATAAAAAATTGTCACATTTTTGCTATAAAATTTGGACTAATAAATATTATAATATATGATATTGTGATTATTATATATATAATAAAAATATTTTTTATACATAATATCTCGCTGTTGAAGATTTTTGCCATCATTTAACCAATTGGTGTTGTAAATTTGTAATTTGTGTGGTCGCAGGATGCGTGCAATTTGTGTAGTGTCATACATACATATATATATATATATATATATATATATTTGTAATTGTAAACAATTCCTTAACATTGAGTATTTGTGTAACGCCCCCAAATCGACCCCCCCGCCACGTGGCGAAGACCAATCTGGAGACGCTACGTCATGCTATAACTTGACCATAACTTGGACCATATCTCAGTCAGAAACTGAGACACGTCAGCGGAAAGATAATGAAATAAAAAAAATAACATAATTATGCGGAAGTCTAAAAGTGGCTATATTATTGCTAAGAAATAAACTGAGTTCTACATCATGAATTTAAATTGCGGAAGGTAAATGAAAACTAAATAACACTCTAAAAGCCCTATGGTTCATGTGTTGTCCTATCGCCAGAGCTTCATCACCACATGCCTACTCCACCACGTTACTGACTTGGTCCTGTGGAAATCAGACACAGGGGAGGAGGTCCTCCCTTAAGCTTTACAGCCTAGTGGGGAACCACATGATATACAATGCATGACATGAATATAATAATCAGCGATAATTAATCAGGCTTAACTTGAGCATGAAAGATAACATATAAGTATCATGGATCATAATAAGGATAAGATCAGCGATATCATGAATCATGAGGATCAATAGTACATAGTAAACTTGGAATCATGACATACTTGACTTGACTTGAACTTGAACTTGAACTTGAACTTGAACTTGAATTTGAACTTGCTTGTCGATCTTGGTTATTAATTAACAATCAGGGTGACTTTGAGGTGCCTTTAATTTTTGGGGTATGCCCAGCAAACGATACGGCCTTGTGCGGGTCAATGGGTGATCAAACCATGACCAAGGGAGCGACCCTTATCTTGATGCACTTGGCTTGGACTGGCAACCCATCATTAATCTTTCATCTGAACTTATTAATCACTTTGAATATCTTTTCATTCTTTGTGTCATATGATGAAGGAGATATGATCGATATGAGATAAATCAAGACAAAGAGTTCATGTTGGAATTATAAGGAAATCAATAATATTCATATAAAAATAAAGAGAGGTTAATGGGTGAATTTTTGCTGGATTTTATGCCCAAAGAATCTCCTCCTCCTTACGGCCGTAAAACCCTAATTCTTTAGATTTTACGCCCGAGAGTCCTTTCATTTTTCGGCCGTAAAAATTAACCTTTGTTACGTTACGGCCGTAAAAACAAAATTAACCTTTATTACGTTACGGCCGTAAAAACCCTATTTTCTTTTTACTTCGGCCGTAATAATTCAACTCTTATTTTTTTACGGCCATCACCTGTTACGCTCATCCGTTACGGCCTATTTCGTTACGCCCATCCGTTACGGCCTATCCCGTTACGGCCGAAATCTAACTCTTCGGCCGTAACAACCTATTTCCCTTATCTCCCTCTTCTTTTCTCTTTCTTCTTTTACGGCCGAAACCCTATTCTCTCTCTTCTTTTCCTTACGGCCAAACTTCTTTTCTCTTTCTTCTTTTACGGCCGAAACCCTATTCTCTCTCTTCTTTTCCTTACGGCCAAACTTCTTTTCTCTTTCTTCTTTTACGGCCGAAACCCTATTCTCTCTCTTCTTTTCCTTACGGCCAAACTTCTTTTCTCTTTCTTCTTTTACGGCCGAAACCCTATTCTCTCTCTTCTCTTCCTTACGGCCAAACTTCTTTTCTCTTTCTTCTTTTACGGCCGAAACCCTATTCTCTCTCTTCTTTTCCTTACGGCCGAAATTCTCTTCTCTCTCTTCTTTTACGGCCGAAACTCTATTCTCTCTATTCCTTTTACGGCCGAAATTCTCTACCTCTCTATCCCTTTTCTCGACCGTAAGAAAATTACGGCCAAACAATTTTTTACGGCTATAATACTTCTACTTTTAAAAATTAAATTGCGTTATAAGATCGAAAACGAAATCCCCTCTAAATCTTACACCCTAACAATCAATAATACAGAAATATAACAAACAAAAATAACTATGCATGCTACAATCAACCAATCAAAGAATTCAAGAAATCAAACAATGAAAAACAATAACTTGAATCATATTCATATTCTTTTCATAACGATTCGGGCATGAATTGAGATAACTCAGAGGTCATGCAAGGTGATTTCGATTCACCCACCTGGACGCGATGGATCCTACCCTTGATTCGTTAAAAATCCGTTCGAATCCGCCTTTGTTCCCTCTCGGTTCTCTTGTTGTTCCTCCTCTCGAATTCTGTCCTTGCGCAGAAATCTCCCTACTTTGGATCGCGTAGGAGGGGAACGAAGGAAAACCGGGAAGGATTCGTGAGATTGCTGGAACCAGAAATTTAATGGTCAATTGATTTTTTATCTCCCTCAATTTTCTCGTGAATACCTCTCATATACATATATATATATATATATATATATATATATATAGATAAGGTTTTTATTTTAATCTAATCTTCTTCTCAAAATTAAATTTGAAGAGATTAGATTTAATTTTTCTTTCCTTTCAAACTTTGAGTGGGATTTGATTTTTAATTTCCCATGTGCTTTGCTCGGCCACCCATCATGATTTGTTTTCTTTTCTCTTTTTTTTTTATCTTTTTGTTGGTTGTTACATTCTTACCCCCTTAAAAGAAAATTCGTCCTCGAATTTTGCACTAAGTAGAGGGCTTACTGAAAAGATGAGAGAACTTGGCGCATTTCCGACTCGAGTTTCCATGTCGCATCATCGTCATGAGGGTAACGCCAAGCTACTCTGACCATGGTTACGTCCTTGTTCCTCAGACGTTGCACCTTGTGCTTCACTATGTGCGTTAGGTACTTAGTGAAGATAAGTCTACGAATTCTTAACGTCATGCATCATCATCTCATAGAATTTCTGATGCTCTACTCTTTTTTTTTTCATATTAACATGCTGGGTACTTGGGACTTATTTTCGTATCTCCATGTTTCATGTCATTACTATTTGTTCATCCATATACATCCGTGTCCTTCCCGAATGGATCGCAACACAGGCTTATGGTTACATCCTTATACTTCTTTGTACTTTTCAAATGGATCGTAACCCATGCTTATAATATTCATCTCATACTTCCTATAAGACTTATTCCTAAATGGACCGCAACCCAGGCTTATGTTATTTATCGAGTACTTCTCCTTCTTTTTTTTTTATTTATGAACATTTCAATCTTTTCTACATAAATGTGGGCATAGTTTGAACACAATGTTCGTAAGGACCTAAAAGTTTGAGGGATATTCTTAGTCCAATGACATCGCTCTATTTATAGTGATCATTCATTGCCATAAAAAAATTATCTTCATTACTTCCTCTTCAGCAACTCGAACTACTGGTACTCACTCCCTAGATTGATCTTGAGAGCACTTAGCCTTAAATATGTCATCTTTGCATGATAACAAACACTTATGTCCTGATGGTTATTTTAATTAATAACTTGTTAATAAATTTTCAGATTTATATAGTCATCATTCTTCTTTACAAAAGATGTGGAGCATCTAAAAATGAGACCATCAGTCTCATAAACCCCTTGTCTTGAAGTTATTAAATTTGTCTTTTCGATTCATGTGTCATGGGGCATTAGAGATCAATGTCATACTTGAAAAGAGATCGATATGACACTCAACTTCTAACGATAACCTTTTAGACGATTTGGATACCAGTAACTATCTTCTTCTTTTTGCATAATACTTATACATCTTAGGAGGAAGAATCAAATAGAAATCCCATCACAATCCTCCTAAGAAGTTTCTAGTTGATGTGAAAAATAGATCTTATCTTCAATCGTCATTAGTATCACTAGCATGGACTTTATGGTCACTTGATCTTCATCTTAAATCAGATATCTTAAAGGATTTAAATAAAGTATAAAAAATGAATAATTGTCAAATAAGACAATTATGTTTGATATCAATCAAGAGTCCTTTAAATCAATTGAGGACGGATCATTCTTGGCATTCTATGTCATTGGAATAGGGTTGTTTCTTAATCAATGTCATTTGTTATCCCCCCCCCCCCTTTTTTTTTTTTCTCGACACATTGTGCCAATGCTTTATTTGATATGATTGTCATGAGAGTTGCCCTCAATCTTAACTTCTTAGCTTACATTGATTTATTTCTTGCAATGTCAGGTCATATCATTTCATGGAAGGCCAGTGATTATATATGACCACAATAAATCCTTTTCTTGAGTATCTTGAAGCACTCTGAATCAATGTTAAGGTCGAACGATATCTATGCTGAGGGGTCGCTACATAGTATATTCTAATCCAGAATTAACAGAATAATTTATGTGCACTACATAACATAAGTCCTTAGTCAAACATCATGAATGCAGGTTGACATATGGAATGAATTCAAACAATAAGACAGAAAAATAAAATAATCAACAAAATAGAAGACAAGCAATCATTCTTCTTCTTCGTGCATCATTTCATGGTCCTTTGCATTAACGATATCTTGTAGTACATGGGAGAGGGTCGGGATAACTTTAAAGTTGGAAAGGAGGACTAATCCCTTTATAATACTTATGATCAAATCATAAGTGGTCCACTTGATCAAGGCAAAATCTTAAGCATTTTTCATCATACTGACGTAGAGGTATCTTAGAGAACATTCTATATATCATCTTATATCTTGCATCTTAGAGGACATTCTATGTATCACCCGATGGCTTGCTTAACACATTATCTAAACATATATATGATTTATTTTCCCTCTTGAACCATCAACCATGATTATATGATTGAATACCCTATACATTTTGACATTATTATGAAAACTATAATTATATTAAAACTTGCATAATCATCCCTCTCGGGTGCATAGCTTGTTTTTCCAGAAATCTTGTAGGGGACTTATAAAATTCCTTAACCCCCCATACTTTCTAAAGTTTTCCTCACTTGATGTTTTGATCTTTTAATACTTAATGGCTGGAGGCTCATATCCTCCTCAAGCATATCTCAATTAAGAGACCTTAAATCTTTTTAAAATTTCTCACATTCATTTGTAACCCTTTCATGTCTTACTTGTTCTTATATAATTCTTGTATTAATCATATTAGTCTATTTTGAAAATATATATACATTGCGATGATAGAGAATTCATTCTTTAATAATGGCTATTTAAAAATATACTTCATATTAATAAAATTTCAAATATACTATATACTAAACTAAGTTAGTTAAATCTAATTATTTATTTATTTATCTTTATATATTTAAATTCTTTATATTATGTTATATGTACATATGTGTGTGAGTATGCTAGGTCTAAAAGTTCGGTTAACTTAAGTAATCACTTACTTATTGAAAATTTCTCCTAATATTTATTCAAGCTAATGTGACTTCTAAACCCTTTAAGCTTCTATATTTGTCCATCCATACCTTATACATGATTCTTGAACAGCTTACTAATTCCTTAAACTCTTGTGTACGGATATTACATAACTTGATCATAATTAATAATTTGATTATTATTTTTGCACATAAAGTAGTCCAACTAAGAATTTCGTATAACTAGTTTAGATTTGCTTAGGGCCATTATCCACATAATAAAGGGATCATATGAAGTCTAAGGCGCAAGAAGCATTATGGGTCCATACTTATCAACATAAACATATAAGATAATTTATTGAACCCTTATATTGGTAGACCAATGGAACCACCTAAGTCATCACCATAAATCATAACTTATGCATGCTTGGTTTCACCTCTACTATTTGAAATCATCTCACACCTACGTGTTGTGTGAGTCGAATCCTTTAATTACTCTTATAATTCCTTCGTTTCTTTCTTAAATTTACATCTCTTTGCAACTGATATACTTATTCATTTTCCTCTTCATACTGCTGCAGTCAGCAGAAGAAGTCCGTGAATAGAGCAATCATGAAAGAGATGAAAAACATGGATTATAAGAAACATAATCGTTTCTTATATTTTATTCTTTAAATATCTGTAAGACCTTTTTTTTTCACGTAGGTATATTTATCCACATGCATGTTGTTTATTCTTTTCCAATTTGTTCATAACCTTTATGATCCTTTTTGTTTAATCACTAATAACATTTAAGTTGATTCCTACCATTCAGAATAACCTCTTTAGGAATCAACCACTCATATAAAATACATATCAATACATCAATAAACAGTAACTTAGCATAAACATGAGCTTGACTTACAATGCTTTTCAGTGGAGGGTGTGGCGACTGCTCGGCGATAGCACATGAACCTTTTACCATACTATACTATTCTATACACTAGGACGTCAAGAGAGTCCTAACTTTAGGCTCTGATACCATAAATGTAACGCCCCCAAATCGACCCCCCCGCCACGTGGCGAAGACCAATCTGGAGACGCTACGTCATGCTATAACTTGACCATAACTTGGACCATATCTCAGTCAGAAACTGAGACACGTCAGCGGAAAGATAATGAAATAAAAAAAATAACATAATTATGCGGAAGTCTAAAAGTGGCTATATTATTGCTAAAAAATAAACTGAGTTCTACATCATGAATTTAAATTGCGGAAGGTAAATGAAAACTAAATAACACTCTAAAAGCCCTATGGTTCATGTGTTGTCCTATCGCCAGAGCTTCATCACCACATGCCTACTCCACCACGTTACTGACTTGGTCCTGTGGAAATCAGACACAGGGGAGGAGGTCCTCCCTTAAGCTTTACAGCCTAGTGGGGAACCACATGATATACAATGCATGACATGAATATAATAATCAGCGATAATTAATCAGGCTTAACTTGAGCATGAAAGATAACATATAAGTATCATGGATCATAATAAGGATAAGATCAGCGATATCATGAATCATGAGGATCAATAGTACATAGTAAACTTGGAATCATGACATACTTGACTTGACTTGAACTTGAACTTGAACTTGAACTTGAACTTGAATTTGAACTTGCTTGTCGATCTTGGTTATTAATTAACAATCAGGGTGACTTTGAGGTGCCTTTAATTTTTGGGGTATGCCCAGCAAACGATACGGCCTTGTGCGGGTCAATGGGTGATCAAACCATGACCAAGGGAGCGACCCTTATCTTGATGCACTTGGCTTGGACTGGCAACCCATCATTAATCTTTCATCTGAACTTATTAATCACTTTGAATATCTTTTCATTCTTTGTGTCATATGATGAAGGAGATATGATCGATATGAGATAAATCAAGACAAAGAGTTCATGTTGGAATTATAAGGAAATCAATAATATTCATATAAAAATAAAGAGAGGTTAATGGGTGAATTTTTGCTGGATTTTATGCCCAAAGAATCTCCTCCTCCTTACGGCCGTAAAACCCTAATTCTTTAGATTTTACGCCCGAGAGTCCTTTCATTTTTCGGCCGTAAAAATTAACCTTTGTTACGTTACGGCCGTAAAAACAAAATTAACCTTTATTACGTTACGGCCGTAAAAACCCTATTTTCTTTTTACTTCGGCCGTAATAATTCAACTCTTATTTCGTTACGGCCATCACCTGTTACGCTCATCCGTTACGGCCTATTTCGTTACGCCCATCCGTTACGGCCTATCCCGTTACGGCCGAAATCTAACTCTTCGGCCGTAACAACCTATTTCCCTTATCTCCCTCTTCTTTTCTCTTTCTTCTTTTACGGCCGAAACCCTATTCTCTCTCTTCTTTTCCTTACGGCCAAACTTCTTTTCTCTTTCTTCTTTTACGGCCGAAACCCTATTCTCTCTCTTCTTTTCCTTACGGCCAAACTTCTTTTCTCTTTCTTCTTTTACGGCCGAAACCCTATTCTCTCTCTTCTTTTCCTTACGGCCAAACTTCTTTTCTCTTTCTTCTTTTACGGCCGAAACCCTATTCTCTCTCTTCTCTTCCTTACGGCCAAACTTCTTTTCTCTTTCTTCTTTTACGGCCGAAACCCTATTCTCTCTCTTCTTTTCCTTACGGCCGAAATTCTCTTCTCTCTCTTCTTTTACGGCCGAAACTCTATTCTCTCTATTCCTTTTACGGCCGAAATTCTCTACCTCTCTATCCCTTTTCTCGACCGTAAGAAAATTACGGCCAAACAATTTTTTACGGCTATAATACTTCTACTTTTAAAAATTAAATTGCGTTATAAGATCGAAAACGAAATCCCCTCTAAATCTTACACCCTAACAATCAATAATACAGAAATATAACAAACAAAAATAACTATGCATGCTACAATCAACCAATCAAAGAATTCAAGAAATCAAACAATGAAAAACAATAACTTGAATCATATTCATATTCTTTTCATAACGATTCGGGCATGAATTGAGATAACTCAGAGGTCATGCAAGGTGATTTCGATTCACCCACCTGGACGCGATGGATCCTACCCTTGATTCGTTAAAAATCCGTTCGAATCCGCCTTTGTTCCCTCTCGGTTCTCTTGTTGTTCCTCCTCTCGAATTCTGTCCTTGCGCAGAAATCTCCCTACTTTGGATCGCGTAGGAGGGGAACGAAGGAAAACCGGGAAGGATTCGTGAGATTGCTGGAACCAGAAATTTAATGGTCAATTGATTTTTTTATCTCCCTCAATTTTCTCGTGAATACCTCTCATATACATATATATATATATATATATATATATATATAGATAAGGTTTTTATTTTAATCTAATCTTCTTCTCAAAATTAAATTTGAAGAGATTAGATTTAATTTTTCTTTCCTTTCAAACTTTGAGTGGGATTTGATTTTTAATTTCCCATGTGCTTTGCTCGGCCACCCATCATGATTTGTTTTCTTTTCTCTTTTTTTTTTATCTTTTTGTTGGTTGTTACAATTTGCGTATTCATGAACACCTTGCAATGCATCCCTTGATCATGGGGATTAAGGGATCGGCAATAGGGTAGGAGGAATGTTGAGGATGAGGGATCAATGATGAGGGCAGCAAGCTCCGTGCGGCGAAAGGTCGTGGAGGACGTGGTCGTAGGCATCTGGTTCTCCACCACCCCACCGACTTACACTTCTAGAAGCACCGACGTCCCGACCTCGATGGGGGCTACTAATGCTTCCCATCAGCCTTGTCATCAACTTCGTCTCCTACGTGGTAGACCACCGAGATGAGCAGCCGCACCATGCGTGCATAAAAAATTGGGTGAGATGAGTTACGAGTTGTACGACGACAACGAATGGGATCCGCTGATGAGGTCATGTGCGAGGGCGGGCACAAGATCTAGCGAGATCCATCTTCTCTCGACCGAAGCCCATCAAGGGAGTGGCAGTGCCAGCAACAACGGGTGCGTTGGAGGAGGAAGACGTACGTGCGAGACAAAGGAGGAAGTCGCGTGATGGATCATCATTGATGCACGATCGGACGAGTCAAAATGTGTGGTCGCACAATGCGTGCAATTTGTGTAGTGTATACAGACACACAAATAAATATATATATATATATATATATATATATATATATATTATGAGTAAAATGATTGTGTTGAGCATCATTTGCTCAGCGCCGTGAAGCGACATCTGAACCGTCCAAATCAATTGGACGGGGATCATCTCACGAGAGGATCCCCTCCCCCTTGATGCATGTCGACCACCAACTCTCTTCCATCATCGGCCACCCTCCATTGTCGGCCGCCCTCCATTGTCGGCCGCCCTCCATTGTCAGCCGCTCCCTCCCCCTCTATATCGCGAGCGCGAGCTGCAGCAACCATCGTCGTTGATCTCGACCCTAGCGCTCGTGCCTCATTGTCGTCGTTGATGTTGCCATCGCTAGATCAGGGAGAAAGGGGGAGCATAGGGAGAGATCGGATCGCCCACGCCTCGCCGTCGCTGTCACATTGCCGCTTGCGCCTCGCCTCATCGTCGCCATTGTCGGAGGGGAGATCGTGGAGAAAGGGGAGAGATCGGGCAGGTTTGCCTCACAGCCATCATCGCGTCACAGCCACCATCGCCTCACAGAAGCCGTCATCTCATCTCCGCCACCACGGCCTCAAATAGAGAGAGAGAGAGGGGGATACAGAAAGGGGGAGAGAGATTGGAGAGATGGGAAGAGAGGGGTACAGAAAGGGGGAGCGAGTTCGAGAGAGAGGAATACAAAGAGTGTCAGCTTTCAATAACTCGCGAGACGATGCCAATATCTCGCGCACAATTGTTTCAGCCATCCGATCTGACTGGATGGTCGTCGATCCGCTTCACATAGTGTTGAGCAAATGATGCTATGCACAATCATTTTACCCATACACACATAGACACACTATACAATTGTATTTTTTTTCCACCTAAAGATGGTACAATAAATTAATTAATAAACACTACAAGAAAATTGAGATTTTCCGACGGACAGTTTTTGACGGATAGAAATTTGTCGCAATTTGAGACGGATTTTGCGACGGCCACAACCGTCAGAAATAAAAATATTAAATTATGTAATTTATTATATTATTATTTTATTTTTTGACGATTAGGAACGTCAAAATTTTCGACGGATATCTATCCGTCGCAATTTCAGACGGTCCGGACCGTCAGTAAACATAAAATAATATAATATAAGGAGTATTTTATTAATATAATTAGTGACAGTTTAAACCGTTGCAATTTTCAACGGTTACGACAGTCGGTAAATGAAAAGTAATATAATATAAGTAGTATTTTATTAATATAATTAGCGATAGTTCGAACTGTCGTAAATCGATAATAATTAGCGACAATTTAGACTGTCGGTAAGTGAAAAATAATATAATATAAAAAGTCTTTTATTAATCTAATTTCTGACGGTCCGGACCATCGGTAAACTAAAAAAATAAATATTATATATAACTAAATATAGTATTTTATTGTTATAATTAAATAATTTTCGACGGTCACGATCGTTGGTAAATTTAAAAATAATTAATATCATATTCATATATATATCATGATAATATATACTAAGTTTCCGACGGTCATAGCCATCGGTAATTAAAATTTCACTATCCCACTGCTTTTTTTTTTTCATTTTCCTGCTCTCATCTTTCCACACACACACACACACACATATATATATATATATATCTTTTCCCTATATATCCCACTCTCTATTTGTTTCCCCCTCTCCTCTCTCTCTCCCTCTCCTGACCGAACGACAAGCCTCTCCCGTCGGCGACCCTTTCCCTCTCGGATGAACCTCTCTCTCTCTCCAGTTCGGACCGCCTGGCGGTCGGATCCGGCCGCGGGCGATTGGATCCGGCCACCAGGCTGCGGCCGAATCCAGCCGCGGTGGCGGTCGAATTCAGCCGCTGGCGGCCGGATCGGGCCGCGCTGGCAGTCGGATCCAGTCGTTGGCGTTCGGAAGTGACCGCCTAGCGGCCGAATCTGGTTGCTGCTGCCGGATCGTCCGTCAGCGGTCGGCTAATTTTTTTATATTATAAAAATTCTTTGCGACGATTTTGACCGCCAAAAGTTTCGGCGGTCGCGACAACCGCCGAAAATTTCGACGGTTTCGTCGACCCCCGAAAATATCGACGGTGGCAACTATTTTTTTTTCCAACCGTCAAAAATAGATTTGCGACGACCATTTTTTCAACGGATCAGTTTTGTGGTTCCGTCGAAAATCATTATTTCCGACGGTTTTTGGAAAATAAATTTCCATTTTTCTTATAGTGAAAAGCTGGCAACAAAATGATTGAATAGGAAAAGGAAATTACAACATGTATTTCCACCACTTGGGATGATATATTAAGAGGATAAGGCATGCATGCATGTTGCGCATGACATACATATACACAAACGTTCGAGGTGCAGGGTACATGTAAGATGAAGATCGACTGCTACTTACATGGGACATCATTATTATTGTTATTATTGTTTCTGTTGGTATAAAGTCACGCCATAATTATTTGATTTGTCTGGGCAAAGAAAATGTGATGGTGTGGTGCATGCATGATTTCTCCTTCGCCAGCCACCATCATACATTAACTGCCATGCTCCGTATCACGAGGAACGCAATTGATATACATACATACATAACTCAACCAGACAACGCGCGACGTGAAAATTAATTAGTGTTTATGCATTATATACATACATACGTACGTAATATATATATATATATATATATATATATATATATATATATATATATATGCAGTAATTGCATGGAGCTGAAACAAGTTCCTCGTGACGCAAACAAACATTAATATAGTTCCGGTTGGCTAAATAATTATGTAATCTCCCTCGCAAATTTGAAAGGGAGTGTAACAATCCAAATTTTTGTTAAATAAATAAATGAATATTTGTTTATTTATAATATTTGGAAAATTATTTTTTGAAATTCGAAAATTATTTAATTCCGAAATTCAAGGAAAATTGGAAAAGATGGTTAAAAAGATAAAAGAAAATTTGAGAGAGATTGTATTTAATTGAGTTGTTATGATGAGAAAATAATTAATCTCGGATTTAATTAAATTTGAGAAATTATGGGGTGATAAATCATTGGTGGATGGCCAAGATTAATTCTAAAAGAATCCAAGGTTCAATAGAATTGAAAATACCAAGTTTGCATTATAAATAGATATTAAGAGGTGGCTAGAAAACCCCTTTCAACAAAATAGAATTTTTACACCATGAGCCTCTCTTTTTCTCTTATTTGCACGTGAACCGAGGCACCTCTTAGGGCACAAGACGGTTGATTTCGAAATCGGCACATAGGAGAAGAAGTTCTAGGTGGTGGCCGTTCGGAACAAGGACAGAGAGATATCGTCGGGCAAAGTTCGGTGTCTGGGCGGTCTTTCCAGAGAGGAAATCCAGTTGGTTTTTCAGCCAACTTTAGGTACGTAGGGGGAATCCCTATGTCGTCAGTTTTCCGGGACATAGAACCATAATCTCTTCTCCTTTGTACCAGGATTCCATTGATATATCATATGCATAGTTTAGATATCATATGGCATAGTTATGATGGTCGGAAAGTCGCGTCGGAACGCACTTCTCCGTCGGCGGCAAAATCCAGCCCGGGTTTTGCTGTGCCCGTGAATCCGGACCGAGTCGGATTCGGAATCGGATCGGGTTATCCAACCTAGCCCGGATTCCTATTGGCCCGGCCCGGGTTCAAACTTCATCTCGAATCGGGTTCGACGCGATCTGAATTGAACGTGAACCGGCTGACCCGGCCCGAGTTCACTATATACCCGGCTCGGGTTTGCCCTGGTCGAGATGATATCGGACGTTTCCGTACACGACTCAGGTTTTACCCGACGCAGGCCGAGTTATGGGGACAGAAAATGTAAAATTGGGATATTTTGATATAGATTATTGAATAGTTACTATAATTATTTCTGATTGTATGGTTAGCGGATCTGACATCATCAAACTTTTATTAGATTTGATTTGCGATAATCCTCATCGTTACCATATCAGATCTTGCTACTTATCATGTTATTGATCCAGTAGTTTTCTCCTGATTGGATTCTTGTCTAACCTAAAGTGAATTGTTAAAGATAGGTCTTTAGGTTAAATAAGATAAAAGATGAAAACTGCTGAGTTTCCATATTCTCCGATTGTCTCTAAGTCCCTTGGGTCATTATTGTTATAGTATTGTATGGGACAGATATGTACTTAGAGGTTTGAGACGTCATCCTTTAGAGAAGCTATGGCTGTCTTGTGATGGTCATGGTCCCCCGCCATCACAAAGTCATTGTTAGCGCTATTATTAGAGGGCGGCTTGCAGTGGTTTGATCTCCCACTGGCCTACATAAAAGAGACATGAAGTTTCTCATAATTGGTTGAGCGCTCCCTAACTGAATTGAATTGAATGGAAATGAATTGAATTGAAATTAAATAGAATTGAACTCTGGTCATTCGGATTTTGACGTTTTTTGGCTTTGCCTTCGCCTATTGAATAGAATAGAAATTGGTAATTGACCGATGACCACAAATATTGACAATGGAAAATAGTTAAATTGAATAGATGCCATAGTGATCACGTAAAATTGATAATTGATATTGATATTGATTGATTCCTTGATCTCTTACCTGATCTCTTTATTGATTCATGACCTTATTGATATATATTATTTTACTATCGAGCTCTTTCTATATGATCTTATCATGTGCTGTATTGATTATTGTTCATTATTGATTATTGATTTTTGAGCACTATTGATCTATTTATTATTATGGTTAGTCCTTACGTACTGAGTATTATTATACTCATGGGTTTTCCCCTGCATCTGGATTCATCCATGTGAGATGATAAAAGATGGTGATGCAGGTGATCAAGCTCAATGACAGAGATGTTGCACATGGAGTAGGACTTAGTCCTAATATATTATTGGATTAGTTTTATTTTCGCATATTTAATATGGTGGAGTCATGGACATTTCCAGCTCCTTGATATTATAGTTTGTTAGACGATCTTACTGTTATTTTCGCATTTTATAAAGTTCATTTTTCGCAAAAATTATTTATATATAATTACGTCTCTGAGCACGTGATAGTCACGTGGTCTCGGGACGTTACAGGGAGAAAGAAAAATAAGGGTCAGCGATCATGAATGATAACACATGCATGAACATGTGGGCAAGGGTTTTCATGGTCACTGAACAATTTGAACCGTCCGTTTAATCAATTGATGGATGGATGATCAGATAAATTTGTAAATACCCATCGAGCTAAATGGTTATTTTCCTTCTTCTGTGTTTGGTTTGGTTTGGGTTGGTTTGGCTTGGCTCATTCAATCAGATGGGCTCTATAAAAAGGAACCCTCCCTGAACCCTGGTGGTGACTGGTGAGGGTGAGAATCATTGAAAAAAGTTCTTCGTGTAAAGGCACAGAAATAAAATAATTAATGAAGTGTGGGGTGCATGGGAGGGATCGATGCACGGTAACTAACGCAAGATAAAAGAAGGAATCATACGCTGCTTGCTACCCAAATGTGAAGAAACAGACCAACAGCAACATCCATCCAGATGTGTAATCATGACGGAAGAGGTATTTGCGTTGCCCTCAGCTATTTTTTTTTCCTTTTTCCCTGTGTGTGCGGTGCTGGACAAACATACAAACACATGCAGACACACACTTGGAGAAATGAGAGAGAGAGAGAGAGGTGGGGGCATGATTGCGAATCTTGGGCCGGCCGAAACCCATGATCGTCCGTAATCAATGAAATGAATGAATCCTCATCCATAGTCACCCACGGCTAAGCTTTTCCTCCTACCCTTCACTTACTACTTACTACTTGCTAGCCGCTGCTGTTGCTCGCTCGTCACTCGAAATTTGTTAGGCCCCTCTCATTGCAACCCCCTACCTGCCGACTGCAGCTAGCCGTTCCCCATGCCTTGCCTTGCATTGATAGCTTGCTTACTTGCACACCCAACATGCATGATTTACGTGCATTGCTCTCTCTCTCTCTCGCACACACACAAAGTCATTAGTTTAATGTGAGACATAAATGTACACGGGGGGGGGGGGGGGGGGGGGGGGGGGGGACGGGAGAGAGAGAGGTTGCCATGTCTCACGGCCTTACCCTGGCTTAGGAGCTATAAATATGCCAACACCCCCACCACCAAGATACACATAACTACGCATCATATCCCTCTTGCCATTCTCGTCTTTCAAACCACCCCTTGTGAACTCCCGAGCCTTATTTCCCATCTTTGAAGGTACCAACTAGGAAAGGTGATCGATAAATTCGTAGCTAGCATTACTAATCCAGTGATGTTAGTACTGACTTCCATTGTCTTATCTTTCTGTATATTCGGTTTCCTGCTCTTGAGGTATAATATATGATGGTTAAGACGGTCTAGTACGCTTTCTCATCATTGTTGTTCCCCGTTTCCTTGTTTTTGTTTGGCCATAAATTCTTGGGTGGCACTTTTAGTTCAGGATTTGCTTGCTTTCCTTCCTCGTTTCCTTCTGTGGGTGGGATTTCAGATAGTTTTCTCTCTCTCTCCCTCCCTCTCATCTTACTTTAACCTTTTTGAAGTATTCTTTTTTCTTCTTTAGAAGATTCGGTTATGGATATTTCCGTTAGGTTGGCTTCGTGGGTTTCGCATGTTCTCTTTTTGTAGGTTCCTTGTGCTATGCCGCCTTCACCTTATTCTCTTCTTTTCGGGGAAGCAACAAAGCCACCTTCTTTTAAAAAATGGTAGTTCGGATCATCACTGCTAGTCCAACCTGCAGTCCATCCAACTAATTATTTCAATCTTTGTTACGTTTTCTTTTGCTAGTTTGTGTGTTAGTATTTACTTATTATAGACTTGGGTATATATAGGTCTCACATCCTTCGTATGCTCTCTGAGATATACTCATTGTAGTAACACCACGGCTTGCCGGTACTGGTGCAGGGCAAACGGCGATGGACAGCCTCAACACCAGGCTTTACTTGCAGAATTGCTACATAATGAAGGAGAACGAGAGGCTGAGGAAGAAGGCAGAGCTTCTGAACCAGGAGAACCAGGCTCTCCTGTCCGAGCTGAAGCACAAGCTGGCCAAGCCAAACGCCAACGCCAAGTCCAAGACAAACCCCCTCCCAGACCTGAACACCACCCCCAACAAGGCACCACCCAGTGGAAGCAAATCCCGATGTTCCAACGCTTACTAGGAATGTTTGTGATATTCTCAAGGGATCTATATGTAGCAGAGCGGGTACCAGTTAGAGGAGGCTAACAGAGCAGGCTGTTATACATGTCTTGTTTTCACCTTATATTTTGAGCTAGAAACTTTTTGTTCTTCTTCTCTTATAAGAATATCACCAGGCCTCGTGTAGGGTATTCCTTCTTTTATCAAGTGGCAGCGTTGCTAAAAATCCACCCTTAGCCTCTTGTCGACCTCTGTAAATGTTCGGAAGAACGCCAGGAAATGCTTGTAGGCAATGTCCACATCATGCTTCCCACATATCTCCCGCACACTGCATTGCCCAACGCAGAGGAAGACAAAAAGAAAAATATGCTAATCAGAAAGCGTGTTGAAAGCTTCAAACCCACTTCAAGAAATAAATCATCATCCATCATTTGCACTTGCATGAATATCTACACCTTGGGTCGTAATCTGACATAGGTTCACTAAATGGACGATATTCATTTGCATTCATCAGACTTACAGATTCTTCAATAGGAACTTAGAAGTTTCTAACAATCTACCTGATATGGCAAAATAGTGAGACCGTCTGCCTATAACTTGAGGATCAGTTGGCCTACATTTGGGGCCCAGCTACGGGGGATCATTAATTTTAACAGATTAAAACCTTTTTTTTTCATGATCGTGCGTTAGAATGTCACCAGCATAGAACCAAGATACATGTATAATTGTATTATATAGAAGACAATATACATTGAACGAAACCAACCGGGTGATCTATCTATACATATAGCGGAGGCAACTAAACATAACCTCTGAAGCCAGAACAATATATTCTCGAGTGAGTTTTTTTTAGTTCAAGCCTGTAATAATTTTGTAGAGAGTTAGAAATAAAATTCCTCATTCTTGATGGGGGCAAAAGTACCCAGGATTGAAGAGAATACGTCCTTAATCTTCACAAGGTAAAGCTGTTTCGCTGTCGGGTTGGTTTAGCTTCCATGTGTAGACAGCATTTAGCCTACACCTGGAAACGTGAGAGGACGGAGAAAGAACTAAGAGTTCATCCAGCCCATATAGTGACATCATAAGCCAGAAGAGTTTCTTTGGGGACGAGAAGGTAGAAACTGGATTTACTAGTAAAAATATGGTTATCAATTTCTGGCTATCGTGAGGAAATTTTTGGATGAATGAAAGGAAAAAGGAAAGTTTTCTGGAGATCATGTTCAGGCATTAATTGGCTGACGGAAGGACGATGAGTCAAAGACAGATCTCATAGATCTGTGGCATCAATGTGTATATCATATCAAACAAAGACGCAAAGGTCTTGAAGAGGCAGAGAGTAACAGGCCATCATGACATTTACGGCATAAATGGGGAGCATGACATTTGGTCCTGATGCACTAAGAAGGTTGACCAGGATGCAGCCTACGTCATCTGCTCTCGAGTTCAAAGTCCCGTCAGAGATCGACCACGTAGCCATTTGCAATGATTATTCAAGTGAAATACATATTATACTCTAGTTTCTAGCTATTGCTTGCAAACTATAAACGTTGTATTTTCGAGAAGGTTTTTTTTAGAAGGTACTACAAACGTTTTATAAATGATATTATTTTCACTTAAAATATATTTCGAGACGAATTACTAAAGATATAGTTAAACTCTCCATTTTTGAGATGTGATATCTTTTGGGGACATGTCATTCAGTGATATTGAGATTAATATTGCTAAAGTCTGACATATTTGACGCCAAGAACTTTCTGGTAACCTATTTGGCTCATAATGGATCAGTTGAATTGCATGAAAGATTGATCACAGGACTGATATGGAATAGAGGGGTATGCTGGTCCGTTGTGTATACTCTTCCGCAGATTTCCAATCCAAAAGGAAGGTCATTCATATGCTCTACAGTCCAGAGGAAGTGGAGAAGGTGTCAGTCAGCTCAGATTCTTGTTTTTATGAAATGGGATGGATTAGATTTTAGATGGACCGGGGTCATGGCCCATCATGGCCCACCATAATGGATCAGTTGAATTGCATGAAAGATTGATCACAGGACTGATATGGAATAGAGGGGTATGCTGGTCCGTTGTGTATACTCTTCCGCAGATTTCCAATCCAAAAGGAAGGTCATTCATATGCTCTACAGTCCAGAGGAAGTGGAGAAGGTGTCAGTCAGCTCAGATTCTTGTTTTTATGAAATGGGATGGATTAGATTTTAGATGGACCGGGGTCATGGCCCACCATAAATGAAGTTGGGCCCTGCAGATAGAAAGTCCGACTAAAAACTCTGATGATTCTGAAACCCCTGAAAGGATATAAATCAGTAGGACACTGCGGGGCAAGAGTAGTATCAGTCCATCCAGTGACAAAAGCTTGGATTCCCGTGCCGCAGAAATATATGCTGATCTGGTCATTTGGTTCATTTAGTTCATCGAGTGCGTACCCAGAGAAAGGACGACCTTTGTGGTCCATTTAAAGGGGGGACAAATGAATGGTAACTGGCATACGGTGATCCAGTGCAGTAAATGAACTGCCAATAGAGGCACAATGGCAGAAGACTACAATAAAAAATACGTATGTCATGATCTAACCTACTAAACCGAAATCAGAAACGAGGTTGATCTCAAACCAGTTCAATCATATAACGTAATGATGTTTTTTTTTTATTTTTTTTCTTTTTATTTTATTTTTTTGAGGGAGGAAATTATGATGTTGATTTTATCACAATGGTTTTGACATTTCCTCATTCTCTTATGATGAGAGCTGTTGTGATGCTATAAAAATAGAACCACATCTCAGAAAGCAAATTTTGACCTATACATAAAAATTTGTATCATTTCTTATGGAAACAGAGTATGAATCAGTCTTAGTTCTGTTCAAATGAGTTTAGATATGGACAAAGATTGGGGAAGCAAAGTTAATAACAACATGCAAGGAGGACACAAAATATTTGTTGCAGATGACTGACATGTAGGATTGATGAGTGATAAATGCTAATTAATGTGTTCTAGACAGACAGGGGGTCATAAATAAGCCATCAGAATGTTCCGCAAAATTATTAAAATGAGATATAAGCTTAGAGCCAGTCATTGCACTGTCAATGGTACTGTGGTTTCTTCTAAAACAGCATAATTGATCCAGAAGAGTTATATATTAAGTGGTTCAATTCTTGCCCCAGATAAACTGAATCAAGAAAGGTATTTAAAATATCAATAGTTAGTGGGGATGACACATCAAACGAAGATTAATCTCTTCAAGATCCTTTTTTCTGTACGTTTTAGCTCGTGAAATATCTACCTCCACATTGCAATCTGCATCTTAAATGTGTGTGTAAATTTGGGAAAGATATAAGAAAGACAATCCATTCTTGAACATATCTTGATTCCATTTTTTCTGTTTGAACAAGACGTTGAATAAAATTATGTAATATGGAAACCTAAAGCTTGAAGGGTGACAAACAAACCTGTGCATTGAGAGTTGAGGAATTCCACAGTCTACTGTCCGAATGCCAACACCGGAAGCAAGTATAGGGCCAATGGTGGATCCACATCCCATGTCATTCCTCACAACAAATTCCTACATTCATTGAAAAATGAGAATCTTTCAAAATATGCTTTTCAATTTCTTGATATACAGAAATCAACAAAGGTTTAGCATCTTGACGACATTACAAACATTTGAAACAAAGAAGATAGTGTAGTAATACCTGAACTGGGAGGTTATATAAGTTTGCCACTTCCTTGAAAAGAAATGCTGTCACAGCACTTGTGGCATATCGCTGATTAGCATTATGCTTAATGACAACTCCCTTTTGTAGTTCTGGGCGATGATTTTCATCATATTTTTCTGGAAAGTTTGGATGCAAACCATGTGCCATATCTGCAGAAACTGGAAGGAAAAAGACCTGAATATTTCAAGATTTCTTTCATTTGATGGAACTATAAAATTACTTTGACTAGCGAACCAACGACACTCTGATAGTGCAAGTAGCTACAAACTAGCTTTTCAAGAGGCATTAATATTGTCAGAAGCATGATAATATGATTCAACCAAAATCAATTGAAGGAGGTATTAACCGCCAGATTTAGCAATTGTTAATTAGCAGTAGTAAATTGGGATATCCAGTCTAGTAAATACCAAACATTATCTGCATGTAAATTAATGTGTTCAATTTTGACATGTAGATACAGCAAATGTTGAAAATGCTTTGAAATGGGGGTGTAGCATGAATACAGAAATATGTCTAACAGAGGCCTGGAATATAGTCAGCAACACTAAAGTTCACCAAAATGTATAATGTGGACTATAAAAGGTGTAGTTTTCTGGTTCTTTCACAATCATTAGGTACTTACCAGCGCACAGATTAACAATTGAATAACAGAGTGGGAATCAATTAAATAAAAGAGATGAATAATACCAAGGAAAGAGGACCGTAGTGCACGTTCGAAAGCACACTCCGTCATGTCCTTATTCACTAAGACATTGGTAATACGCCTCATGGCTTGGAACATGGTTGGAGCACCTGCTCCTTGCATTGAGTCTGATCCCACCTAGTAAATCCATAGGGCAGTCTAAAATTTATAGTTCAGAGGGAAAAGGGGAGCATTGAAATATGACTGCAATAACGATAAAATCACATTGATGACAGTTTGTCTAAGCCACTAAAAGGTTTCAGAGGAGATGTTGAGGGCATAGAAAAATTGAGCACTACCATGAAGACAATAGCAAAGATATAAATATTATTATTCAACTTAAATTTTAACAAACTGCAATCAAGTGACTTCCCAGAATACCTTATAGCTTTTAGCTTAATAATTTTTTCATATATACAAGTTCTTCAATGTATGAATTTCATGTTCATTGCATTGAGTCTGATCCCACCTAGTAAATCCATAGGGCAGTCTAAAATTTATAGTTCAGAGGGAAAAGGGGAGCATTGAAATATGACTGCAATAACGATAAAATCACATTGATGACAGTTTGTCTAAGCCACTAAAAGGTTTCAGAGGAGATGTTGAGGGCATAGAAAAATTGAGCACTACCATGAAGACAATAGCAAAGATATAAATATTATTATTCAACTTAAATTTTAACAAACTGCAATCAAGTGACTTCCCAGAATACCTTATAGCTTTTAGCTTAATAATTTTTTCATATATACAAGTTCTTCAATGTATGAATTTCATGTTCATTGACCATTACTCAAGCAAATTCAACTCTTCTCCAGTTCAACTTCTTCCTATTGTTAAAACTTTTAGCTTAACAATCTATCATATAAACAGACTACTGTTTAGTACGAAAGGTATGACTGCACGAGGTTTTCTAATCTTCTTTCCAGGTTAATTCTTAACGCTTGGGTACAGGACTCATAGAAGGACAATTTTGGATTACTGTGGGAAAAGGAAATGAAATATTACAGATGTTTCGACACTGCAAGAACTACATAAGTTGGATAGCTGCAAACATGAAGAGAACAAATCAGGAAACTGATATCCATTGCTGTAAGTAGATGACAAAAGAGCATTTCAATTTATACTTCTTGATAACCTAAACATACAAACCCTGATTCAAACTTTTGCTTAATTTGGATTTTGAGCAGGCTTAGTATTTTCACTGAGGATAACTTCAACACTTTCAGTTTACCTTGGTAAAATGAAATTACTCATTTATCCCAAAAGAAATACAGGCAATAGAATGAAGGGACAAGTTTTGGAAGCAAATTTTACATCACAGATAACAGGTAATATAAGTTGATGGATACAAGTTAATGCGGAGCCGATGATACCTAAGAGATGCTGAGACCATTATCCAATGAAAACAAATGAAACATTCTAATGTTATTTTTTCAGAGATGAAGAGCTATCATGTAATCTGGAGATACAATTCTACCACTTCCCTTCCACACCCAAAATGAGAAGTTGAAACAGAAAAAATGATTTCACATATCAGACTTTGTATATCAGTTTACTGTTCCACACTGAAGCAATGTTCACCTCCTCTGACACTTTCCTTCACTCAATTGCCAAGGCATCAATTTATTGGGCATCAAATATCTCACATTTCTCTAGCATCCAATCCTACATCAAATTGTGAGGGCTAACCCCATTTTGTATTCTTTTCACCTTTCCCTTAAGTTTAAGATGTTAATGCAATTTGAATGCACTTATTAACCAAGGTTATTAACCGAGGCTTTAACCAATTGACCAGTAGCAGGATACTATAGTTTCATTTTAAAAGCAATGATTCCATCCGTAACTCCGCCTATGTTTTATAGCCGGTCCCAAGCCCGGATAAAGGATGAGGGTTGTGTTAGGCCCCGACAGCCAGCGTAAAACCCTGTCGAATCTCATGAACATGGATCAGGCGTCGTATGATCCATGTAGCCGACCCCACCTAGTGGGATAAGGCTTTGTTGTTGTTGTTATTGTTGTTGTTGATTCCATCCGTGCTATGTGCAGTAATTAACTTTCTATTCTTTTGTGTCTTGTTCGGTGTTTGATACCATGAAGTCAACAAATATTCTTAAATTGATTGAGTTTCAACGTGTGCTTTTTCTAAGGCATTCCATGCATTTAAAAAAATGAATGTGTACATCTAAAGAAATTACCTCTTCATTATCAAATAAAGCAATCATTCTGATTGCCTGCTCATCTGATAAAGCCCCAGGCAATTTGCAAGAATCCATAAGAGACCTAAGTGCACAATAACTTGATGCTAGATTGTCAAGTCTACCAGAGAAGATAAACTCATCATTTGCGCCTCCAAGACAGCTAGGATGGGTATCACAAACATTCAACTCCATACCCATTATTTCATCAATATTACAGCCAAGCTCTTCTGACAAGACCTGCACAGCACAGTTGAGACATCTAGGAGCTGCATCCATGACTTATGGACTCTAGCAATGAATACAAATCAAGCTATGAAGACATCATATAGATATTATCAAATTAACTACCTGCAAGAGAAGTGGGTGATGTGCATTCTTCGAAGAATTCGATGAAGACCTTTTCTCTTCAGGTTTGATTAGCACATCCTCAGATTTAGTTGCTAAGAGTGGAATAAGGTGACTCTCCAAATTTGGTTTAAACCCTTCAGTGTTCACTGTTCTATAGTAAAAGAAAAGTCAGCATATTGTTTCCACATAATGGTCTAACTACCAACTAGTTGTGTTTCATCTAAAGAATCATAAGGCCGGTTATGCCAGAGTAAAGAAGGAAAACTTGTGATGGTAAATGTAAGTACAAGGTGGGAAACAGAATTCTTGAGACATATGGTAGTAAGTGCAAAGTTGTGTCAGCTACCAAAACACCAACTTACATAGTAACATGCAGAATGTGCTAGTGACAGGGAGGAAGTGTGAAATTCACATTTTTGGAATTCACTGCCTAAAGTCACTAAACAAATATGTATTATCTTATGAATCAAGCAGATAGACTTTTACATTTTTGGAGCTTTTATTGTACACAAGTTTATCACATCTGCATATCTGACAGTACTTCCTAGCTAGCAGAATCATCACTCAATCATGAGATGTAGAAAAATTTCATGAAGGCTAAAGTCAAACAGATGTGATACAAGACAATAATGTCATAATGTTAACATCTAATCACATTTGATGGCACCTAAGATGTAGCATCAGTGGTACTCAATTCTAAAACAAGAAGCTAAGCTATATAAAATATTAGAAAAAGGAGCCATACTATACATAATTTCATGAGTCGTGCCTACGTGGTTACTTATGACTATTTTCTTTCAGCATTTGCGAACAATTAAGTGATATGGATTTAACTTGCAATATTAGAAGCTTTACAGCCAGATACTCATTGTTAAAACTTATAACTAATTGGGCAACTTTCTCCCATCTAATAAAATGAGCTGGCAGAGAAGTCAGAGTAACTCCAGAAAATAATGGCTATGACAGAAGAATAACAATTAAGGAGAAGGTAAGCAGCAGCAACCGGTCAAGATGTATGGCCAGTGTTGGTACACGAAGTAAAGGTCTCCTCACTTTGACAAGCCTGTGTATAAATGAGCCATCCTCAGCTTTTAGGATAACTCTTCCAGCCAGGCTTAGATCTCTATCAAACCATGTATGCCACAACCCACCTCCATATGTCTGAACATTTACCATCTGAAAACCACTCTTGGTAGATGCCGATCTTGGCTTTAGTTTCAAACATGGACTATCTGTGTGGGCGGCAATTACATGAAAACCACTGCCAACATCATATCTGTAGAAAGAAAAGCAAAGCCCACCGGCATCAGAAAAATTACTAAAGAAGAAAGAAATAAGAATAATAAGAACTGAAAAAAAAAATCAATTATAATGATAATTTTCTGATGAAAAATTTAATAAGAATTGAAACAAAATCTAATTATAATGATTATTTTCTGATGAACATTGAGTGATGCCTAAACAAAGATGAAAACTTACAAGCAAGGGAAAAGAAATGGAACTATGCCCAAGTTTCTTTTCTTGCCACTCTAGTATCCGGGAGCGGATTATTCAAAAACCAGTACAGTACAATGATCACATTACTGGAATGTGAGATCCAGAACATCATCAACCCTACTAATATGGTGTTGATTTTGTGACTCTGGTCATATGTCTGATTTCTAGCCGCCGAGATAGGAGACTTATATGAGAAAACATAAGAAAAACATGCAAAAATAAAGGTAATGAACAACCGTTCAATTCCCATCAAAATCCGGATTGAAGTCCTTACAAACTAATGGGTGTAAACAAATGGCATGTCTCTCCTCTCTCAAAAAGAAACAGAAATAGCACGCCCCTCCACTAAAATGGTTGGAATGCTTGTATTACTTAATCCATGCAATGTGGGTCATGGGTGCTCTATTCAACAATATAGGATGCCCCTGCATAACTTTTTGAAGTATTTCCCATACAATTACAAAAGGTGAGAAAGTTGATACTATATCATTGTTGTTCATACTAGCTTCCATCTTTTTCTGCATTACCACATTCTTCAATTGACTATTTTATGACACACGAGATCAATCATGTTAACTTTGTCACACTAAAAACTCGTAGTTGATCTTCCCCTATACAAAGTAGGATATACGAAATACATATGGTCCATAGCTTTGCAGAAATATTCTGCAACCAACTACCACCGTGACCCAGATTTTCAGAACCTTTCTTTTTATCTAAAAGGTCGGCATGCAATCCTCAAGACGGAGTTATGTGGCTCATCAATAACCCAACGTGGAATTCTCAAAGAGCAGTCATCTGCGTGTGCGAGACTTGGAAGATAATATTTGTCAAAGGGGCAATAGGGATTTAAAAAGCATCGCAGAATTCCAGACCTCCTTACCAGCTAACAAACACTCATTTTCTACCCTCCACATGAATCAGATTAAAAATGTATTCCATATGTGCACTCATTTCCTATGAGCCGAATTCTACTCGTGACTACTGCATTTTAAGTGAGAAAAGAAAATTAAACAGTGTGCGCGTCTAATAATTAACTCCGCCTATATTTTATAGCCGGTCCTAAGCCCGGATAAAGGAGGAGAGTTGTGTTAGGCCCCGACAGCATAAAATCCTGTCGAATCTTATGAACATAGATCAACGAATGAAATAGAGCGGAATGGCGTCGTATGATCCATGTAGCCGACCCCACCTAGTGGGATAAGACTTCGTTGTTGTTGTTGTTGTGCGCGTCTAATAATTAATGACATGAAAATTAAATGACTCACTTCTCCCCCACTGCAAAAGCAACCAAGCAAGACATATTCCTTGTGAAGAAGTACCGGCCACCGGGCTGTAGATTCCACTCTTCGTTCTCATTCAATAGCTGGAACCCGGCAGCAATCAGTTGCCTCTTCGCTTCAGCTGAGCACAGCACGATACGTTAATACATCGAATAGATACAACTGGCATTACATCAAATAGATACAACGCATTGGCTGTTCTCCCAGCTGCCGACGAAACGCAGGGAAATTCATCAGAGGGAAAGAATCAAACAGCATGCCGGTCGTACCAGTGGCGTGAAAATGAGTCCACGATTCGTTGAGGTAGTCGAGCAGGTCCCCGACGATCGACGGAGGCGAGTCTTCCGACGTTGATTCTTGCTGAGCCGAAGCACGTAAGTCATATAATGGGTTCTAGATTCGACGACGTCACTTGCATAGCGAAAAGATGGGGAATCAACTGACCTGGAATGAGGCATCCGATCTCGAGCAGAGGAGGCGAATCGGAGAGGCGAACCGCTGCACAAAACGTCGACGCGAAGGAATTAGGGAGGGAAGTGGCGGGGAGAAGAAGTTCCTTCTTGGCATCCATGGCGAGGAAGAGATGATTTGGAGACGGCACAGCGCCATCATCCGCTTTGATATCTTGGACTCTGCTACGTCGAGCGTCCGAAGGGAAGACGAAAGAAGCGCAGAATACTTCACATCAGTAGAAAAATTAGCTGAGCCGTTGGTACGAGGTTCGACAGGTACTCCAAACCGTTGGATCATGGAAACGCGATATTTTTAAGGCGCACGAAAGAGAACTACTTTTTTTTTCCACCAAGATCGCGGAAAAATAAATAAAAGAACACCAGTTCCCTTTTTCCTCTCCCAAATTGGTACTTAAAAATTTCCTGAAGCTAAAGATACAGAAAAAAAAGGAACTAACCAGTCCACAAAATTGAAAATTCGATGTAACGTTATTTCTGAAAGAAACATTCAGTTCGTTAGTAAATACGTAGCTTCACATTTCGTATCAAAGTGGACATCACAAGGGGCAGCAAACGTAACGAGAGCATGAAATTGTCACATCCAAAATAGCAACACATCTTGTAACGTTCATAAGAAACACATTTTGAGGCATCTCATGGCCGCGTGGCTATTAACATGAAACAAAATGGACTCAAATTCGACGTTTTGGTTTTTGCCCAACAAGCATCACATCCGCCAAGCCATGGCGAGCCCACGAAAAAAAGAAGGCACAAAAACTGGGCGTGTAGTGCATCCAAATAGAGTCGACTTTTCTTCTCTTTTTTTCCCTTTTGTTGAAGGAGCTCAAGAGGGTTCCACGTCCACGATCTCCACGTTCTGTTCCTCCTGCTTCACAGCCACGATAAACCTCATGCATACCTGCATTTTACGGCACATGCGTCCAATTCATTGAGTGAGGACACAGAAGAAAAAGAAGCATCCGAAATCAATTTTGGACCATTGTCGCTTCATATTATGAAATCTGACCTGCTTAGGATCGTAGACGGCGTACTCGTTATAGTCCAGGGGACTGTCCTTGTGCTCCGACGGGACGAGGCGGCCGCAGGGCACCTTGATGTCGTCCTTCCACACAAAATGCTGAGACTCCTCCGTCGTCGTCTTCCCCAGACCTTTCACGCTCATCTTCTTCTCCTCGCACTCCGTCGTATCCTGCTGTTCCCGGCACAATGAGCATCGAACTCCAAAATGAGACGGGGTCTAATAGGAACACAGCACCTCTACTTTACCTCTGGTGCGCTCGACACCTCAATCGTCTGTTCTCCAAGAGCGACAATACCCAATATCAGGAACCCCTCGGGTCGGTCCACTGAAGTAAACCCGTACCTTGCAGCTTCTGCTGCGGCATCTGAACAGACGATGGCTCTTCCAAACTGAAAGGGGCACAAAACAAGTTAAACAAAATCCAAGCTGCAGGTAGCAATCAAACAAGTTTCAGGGCTCACCATGTATCCCGGGACAGGAATCTGACACGTTGCTGGAAGGAGGCCCTTATGCAGGTGTCGGAGTATGTTCGAGCTTCTAGTTCCTGCAAGTACAATTCGAGTTCTAAATCAAATACGAGTTCAATGGGTAAACAAAATTCAGTATAACCGGACACCTTGGCACAGAGACGTACCACACCATAGGAGGACCTTGTTTTTTAGCTTCTTTATTTCTTCGTACGTAGGACCAGCACTCGACTCGACGGCAAATATATTATCCACAGATATCTTGTAGCTCTGGATGAGGAAGATCATACACATAAAAAAGACAGATCATAGGATGTCTCATAACCCTGCAACAAAGATCAAGCTACAACTGTGGAATGCTTACCACATCCCCGACCTTGTTGGGCTCGTAGGTGGTTTCGAGATACTTCACTACCATCTTGTAGTCGTCTGATTCCTTGTCTACCGGGGTGATGGTGCAGCCAAGCTTGCCATATCGATCACTCAGAGGGTCATCAATAGTTGCACCCTTCATATCTCCGATAAGACGTGATGCAACATTCATGTCGCGGATACCCTCGAAACCTGCGGCTACCTGCAGCTCCAGCGTCCTGACTTCAGTTCCCTGGTGCAATTAGTAAAGATGAAATAGAACAAGAAGGCCAACACGGCTTACGTGATCGCCGAACTCCTGCAAGTTACTGAGGATGAAAGGCCGGGAAGAGTGCATAAGGGTGAACCACTTATTGCTGAAATCCAACCACAAGATATGGGACTTTTCACCTGATTGAGGCTCCGCCCTCAGCCTTTCCCTAAACTTCAGCAGCTCCTCCTCACCTGGAAAAGTATACGTGCATCAGCATGCATAAAATTGTACTTCAAAGTAGAAAATGCAGAACACATGAACAGAAGAGGAGCACACACATCTTCTTAAATGCAAATCGGACACCATTCCCATTGGTAAATCAGGGCTATCGTATCCCATCTCCATAAGTGCATATCTGTACAGACAACTCGGGTTCATCATTACCCAAAACATGACTAAGCTTTTGCAGACCTGAAAAAAAAAACACATACTTGTATATCTCCTGACTGCACAAAACCTTCATGAAATTAGCAACACGAGAGTCAAGTTTGCAGTGCGCCGCGGCCACTCCAAGCTGACGCAAGGCAAGAGATCCATGCCTCACGTCGACACCTTCATCCTGCTCACAAGAAAAGATCGATTGTTAATAGGACGACTCTGTAATCTTGTGTGTGAAATCAGGACGGTAGTAATATGCAGGTACTGGGATCACACCATATCAATTGGGTAGAACTTGAGGTACTTCTTTTGGAACTTCTTCTCTCTTTCCCATGGCTCGAATTCGTTGCCAGTCAACTCCTCGAACAGGCGAACGAACTCCTTGACCGCATCTTCAGCGCTATTCCACTCCTCAACCGTCTCATCTGCTCTCGGGTCATCGCCAACTCTTCCCTTCTTATAGTACAGATGCAGATTCTTCTCAGGCACTGAAATCAGTTGCATCACGCAATATCTGACGAGAGGCGTGGAAACGATAATATTAGCAAGATCCTAATTAAAGGACAAAGATCTGCGCTTCAGACACTAAAAAGGGGTCGAATCAAGCTACTCGTTCAATCCTTTGCCCTGGTCGCGAAGGGAGAAAGCACAGTTGTAAAGGATGCCATCCTTCTCAAAGATGGAGCCACCTTGCTCCTGCAGCCTCGAGTCTTTGTACACTCCTCTTTTACCGGAGAGATTGAGCTGTGAAAAGAAAGAGGGATAGATCAAATTTCTTTTACCAGCATGAGCACTCAAGAGGTATGCGAGAATAAAGAATACTTCTGCCGTTAGAGACTCGAGAGCTTCTTCAGACGAGTCTTGTTTGTCCCATGGAATGCCTTCCCCTTCCGGAGCAAGATCAGAAACGACATCATAGGCGTCCAGGGGTTGCGCCTGCTGCTTCTGAATGCTATCAGCCAACCAGGCTTCCCTAACAACAGGAATGTTCTTCTCCCTGTGTGGCATTTCAACATGGTCAGATGCAACACATCATGAAATCAATGCAAGGACTCCGCAATGCCAACAGAGTAACTTGCACTCTGACAGAGTCAACCCTCCAACACGCCAATTGCTCAAATGACTGAGCGAAACAAATCTTAGTGGTTAGACGATTAAAGAAATTACACTGCCTCCGTCACTTTAGATGAACCGCCCCTCTCACGTTCAGCTGGTGACACAACTAAGCAATTCACACCTGTCCAGAAACGCCATGGATGCCCCAATATTAATGACCAAAGGACATTAAGATACAGTGGAAATTTGCAGTTCAACATACCAAGGACATTGCCCGACACTCTTCCGCCATGCTTCTCAATCTCCTCCTTCCAGTATTGCTGCACCATTTTCCAAATTATTGGAGAAACTTGAAAATGAGGTAATAAGTTCTACCATAGCAGAAGTGGCCACGTACATGTGTCCTGGACAGCCGCCCTGACAATGAAATGGTCATCCCAGCAAAAGGTTTGTCCGCTGGAACCAACTGACGGCGAGGATATCGTCTCGATCCCTGGTTCCTAACCCACTGTTCAAGCAGACATGCACGACCATTATGAATCGTACAAACTTACAATTGAATGCATACACGTAAAAGAACAACACCATATATCGACATCTAAATCACCTCCGAGACCGTGGCGTCCCCGATCCCTTCTGGGATTTCGACCGGTTCCCCTCTCCTCGAAGGTTCGTTGGTGCGATACGTGCAAGTAGTCCACTCATTGAACTGCCCACTGCAAGCATACTCGCTCCCGGTGCAATCTAACTGGTGGCCGCAGTAAGGACATTTTTCCAGTGGTCCATAGAACATCATATCTTGACTGTTGCAGGATCAAATAAAAGATATCTCAATTGCTGCATGCATGCAGCACAGTGAGAGCCGAGGAAAGCTCTCTCTGTAGAGGAGGAAACAGAATGTTATGTACCATCTAGGGACGACAGCATCGTCGGAGCCGGACGGATCCTGGCCATTAGCTTCAAGAATCTTGCGCATCTCTTCGATGGCGAGATGCTGCTTAGTGGCCTTACAGAACTCCTCAAACTCAGGAGCGATGTCGGCTGCAGATTTCTTACTTGGTTCCCCATTCTGGCCTTCAACTTTTGCCTTCTTGGTCTTTGATTGCTGCTCGCTGTCCTGCCCCTTGCTCTCTGCTCTCTGCTTCCCTCTCCCAAGCTTCCCCTCTTCCTCCGCCGAAGGGTGGGCATGGGACCTCGTATCATGGACCTTCGTGACCACGACACATGCAACAATCTCAGCGAACTCGAAGAATAATAATATAGCGGTTCAACAAACAAGAGGAGAAGTGCAGCTTGTATGCACATCCCATAACTCCATAAGGTAAACAGATGATTTTATACAATCTACTAAGCTTGTAAAGCATAATTAGCTATGCTCCCGTCGTTTCATGTCCTGTAATGAAGAAGATGATGCAATTGCAATGAGCAAAAGGAAGAAACCTTCATTGCGACATCCTTCCCCATCTTTTCCGATTTCTATCTTATCCCCTTCGAATGGGCACCGCGTCTGCGTACGGGGAGCCAACAACAGCACTGTTTTCTTGCCTTCCAAATAGAACAAAAGAGAGAGGAGATCCCAGACAGCATGAGACTGACGGATCAAACTTTCCGGAGCCTTATCCCCATATAAATAGAACACAACCAGACAATCTCATCCCCGTGCAACAGCTGTTAGCACGGCTTGGTGCCTGGCGCCCGCGGCGTCGCACAGGTGTTCCCCCAGTCTTCTACCTCTCGACACGTCGCCCCACCGCGCAATTCTATTCACGGTTGATGGATCCAGTTCATGTGTCTGCACGCAGCAGTTCCTCGTGCGTTTTTGCCCCCTCGAGAACACCTTTCGGCCGGATCTGGTTCGCGCTCTGCGCGGATCTCTCCACGTGTCCAAATCGACTGCATACTTGTGCCCTCGTAATCGAGCGAAAGACAATATACGCCGATGACGATACTTGTGCGTTGCGGCGGTCGCGCCGCGGTGGACGTTTGCTTTGAGAACAGCGACGGTGGAGCAGTTTTGGGACGGCCGATCGGCTTCTACGAGGAAAACGGAAGCGTCACCCTTGCTATTTTGACACGTGCACAACTTGCTCCAACAAGTTGGACTTGTAATCGAACTGTGGATCAGTGGCCCATTCCGCCGAAGTTTGTAAGTGCGTTTTGGTTTGGTTCCAGCGCCAGTCCCTCCGGCGGGTTCTTGCACCGGCCATTCCCTCCGTCGACGAGTGGAGTGGCTCCGTCTCCCTTCAGCCTCGTCGGGTTTCCACTGCAAGCTCCTCTCGAACCCCTCTCGTCTTCCGTAACGACCCTTATTTTTTAGAATTTAATAAATGAATATTTTATCATTTATTTTGAAAAAAATATGGCCATTAATATTATTATAAGTAATAATTTCGAAAATAAAGGAAAATAGGAAAAGGAGGTTAATTATGGATAAGATGTATTATGAAATTATTTAATTATTAAAATAAATTAGAATTGTTAAAAGAGATTAATTAAAAAATTAAATTTGATTGGGATTGGAAGTTATAGATGGATTGGAAAATAAGGATCGAGCCATATAAATAAATTTTTAGGGTCAGTCGTCAAAGAAATTTCATTTTTTTATTCTTGATGTCCGGAGGTAGAGGCGTAACGTTGAGGTGACGATAAGGCGTGATTCGACGTCAAACGACTAAACTAAAATGAAGTACGAATGTGGGATCCTTAGGTTGTTTGATTATTTTTATTAGGATTGCTATTGCTAGATTGAAAAAGGTGTCTTGATAATTCAGAAAAAAAATGATCGTTTCTCAATAAAAAAAAAATAAAACGATAGATAAGAAGGGTTAATGGCCAACATGGAGAGAGAGAAACGTGTCGATTCATTGTATTGGAGAAGAGAAAATAAAAGATGATGAACTCAGATGATGTGGAGTGAATAGGAGAGAGAAAAATAAAATGAAAGGAAATATAGAAAAAGAGAAAAGGAGATTTCACGTGAGACAATTACGGGGAGAGAAGAGATGAGACTAGAAGTGAGAAAAAAAAGAGCGTAAGAAATCTCAAAGTGGAAAAAGAAAGAAAATTTCCGTGATCCTCTTGGAAAGGAATTTTCCTTATTTGATTTTTCTTGAAATGAAATTTCCTTCCTATGAAATTTTAATCATAATTCCTACTACTTTGATTTACCCGTCTAGCCGAGCAAAGGGATTAAAAAAATAGAAAAGAAAAAAATAAAGATGGGAACAGGGAGGTATTCATTTATTTTAATATGATTAGTGATTTTAATTGTCTATTTTATAATGATTATTTTGCTGTGATTATTATTTAAGTATGATATATTGTTTGATCCGATCAAATTGTTATTACCACTACAAGAAAATCGCGATTTTCTGACGGATAATTTCCGACGGTTCTAAATCCGTCGCAATTTGCGACGAATTTTTCGACGGTTCCGTTTTCGACGGATTTTTCGACGGTTATGACCGTCGGAAATAATTTATATTATTATTTAATTTTTCGACGATTAGGAACGTCGATATTTTCGACGGATATCCATCCGTCACAATTTCCGACGACTTTTCAGACGGTTATGACCGTCAAAAATAAAAAAATTTAAATTATTATTTTTTATATTATTATTAAATATTTTCGATGGATTTTCCAACGGTCAAGACCGTCGGAAATAAAAAAAGTAATTATATAATTTATTATATTATTATTTAATTTTTCGACGATTAGGAACGTCAATATTTTCGATGGATATCCATCCGTCGCAATTTTCGACGACTTTTCCGACGGTTATGACCGTCGGAAATAAAAAAATTAAATTATGTATTTTTTATATTATTATTAAATGTTTTCGACGGATATTCCGACGGTCAAGACCGTCGGAAATAAAAAAAATAATTATATAATTTATTATATTATTATTTAATTTTTCGACGATTAGGACCGTCGATATTTCCGACGGATGTCCAACCGTCGCAAAATCCGTCGCAATTACCGACGGTCAAAACCGTCGGTAAAATAAAAAATAAATATTATATATAACTAAATATATTTTTGACGGTCACAACCGTCGATAATTATAAAAATATTTAATATTTACATTTTCGACAGCCGCAACCGTCGGTAATTAAAATTTCGTTATCCCGCTTTTTTCCCTTTTTTCGTTTTCTTTCCACTTTTTCCCTTTATATATATTCCTCATCCATCTTCTCTCTCTCCCTCTTCCCTCTTCTCTCTCCCTCCTCCCTCCACTCCTCTCTCTCTCCCTCCTCTCCTCTCTCTCTCTCCCGGCCGTGAGCACTCCTCCCGCCCGTCGGACGCCGGCGACCATCCCATGCCGGACGCCGACGACCCTCCCACGCCGGACGCCGGCGACCCTCTCCCGCGCCGGCGTATCTCTCTCTCTCCCGCTCCGCGCCGGCGTCTCTCTCTCTGCTGTCGGTCGGCCGGAGGCCGGATCCGGCCTCCAGCGGCCGGATCGGCCGCCAGCGGTCGGATCCGGCCGCCTGGCGCCGGATCCGGCCGCTAATTTTTTTATATTTAAAAAATTATTTGCGACGGTTGCGACCGTCTAAAGATCGACGGTTACGACGTCCGTCCAAAGTTTTGACAGTTGCGACCGTCGAAAAGTTACGACGGCTCAAACCGTCGGCCTTTTCCGACGGTTGCAACCGTCGGAAATATCGACGGTTCGAATCGCCGGCCTTTTCCGGCAGTTGCAACCGTCGGAAATATCGACGGTTCTAACCGCCGAGACTTTTTCGACGGTTGCAACCGTCGGAAATATCGACGGTTCGAACCGTCGGGCACTTTTCCGGTGGTTGCAACCGTCGGAAAATTTCGACGGGTCGAACCGCCGGGGACTTTTTCGACGGCCAGAACCGTCGATATTTGCGACGGATTTTTTTTGAGCCATCGCAAATCCATTTGCGACGAGCGTTTTTCCGACGGATCGATTTCAACTGAAAAACCGTCGGTAAATGCGTTACCGACGGTTTTTCGGGCTGATTACCGACGGTCCGGACCGTCGGTAATCCGCGTTTTTCTAGTAGTGTACGTTATTATCATACTTGATCATAGTATCATCATATCGGATCATATCGTCATCTGATTATTTTTTATCATCATATCCTAATCTTATAATTGATTATGATACTGATCAAGTAATCTTTTTGATTGGGTCTTGTTTCACCTAAATTAAATTGTTAAAATATAGACATTTTAGATAAATAAGATAAAAGCCGAAAGCTATTGGACACATGTCTATTGATTGTCACTAAGTCGGGACCAATTGAATTGAATGTGACAGATAGTGTAAAAGCTATGGTTGTCCCGTGTATGATCACTCGTCCTCCACCATACATGGATTCATTGAATTGTATCGGGCGTGCCGTGGTAATGATCCCCCATTGGCCTGCATGAAAGTGGCATGGTGTCCCTTAATTGACTGAGCGCTCCTCATTGAATTGGATAACTCCGAACATTGTAAATTGAATTGAATTGAAATAGATCGAATTGAATTGAATTGGATTGAAATCGAATTGAATTGAATAGGTCATAGTCATTTGGGATTCTGGTGTTGATTGACATTGCATTCGCCCATTGAATCGAATCGAATTGTTATTGACCAATGACCATTGATATTGAATTGAAAATTGTTAAATTGAATAGTGTAATGGTGATGAGGCATCATTGATATCGTTAATTATTAAATCAATATTGATCGGTCATTTGACCTTTTCCTGATCCATCATATTGATCTATGACTTTATTGCCCTATTGTTAAACTGAATCATTGATCCAATATTCTATCGTTAATCGAACAATGCCATATTGATCAGGCAATTGTTAATTATTATAGCTATTGATTTGGTCTTTTGACCATAGCCTGATTTAATTGCTCATATTGATAAATCGTTATATTGTTAATTGATTATTGTATTGATTGCTCAATTGACTCGTCATTAATCATTTCTTATATTCGATTGAGTATGTTGATTATTTAGTAGATCTTATGTACTGAGTATTTTTATACTCATGGATATGTCCATGTACCTGGATCCGTGCAGGTGAGAGAGCTTTGATAAAGGATGTTGTTGTAGGTGGTTATTCTCAGTGACAGACAGATGTTGCACATGTTCTACATCGAGTGGTTTAGTTTTTATTATTTTCGCATTATTAGAATCGTGAATTTATCGATATTTTAATCATTTTGAATATTATGCATTATTAACTATTATTATTGAAAAAGTCTTCCGTATTTATTACTTATATTCTGCAAAAATATTTTTATAGAAGATTGAGTAGCGCCTCTGGGGCGACTCTGAGCACGTGAAAGTCACGTGGGTCTCGGGGCGTTACAGAAGGTATCGGAGCCTAAGGAGAGTCACTTCTTAGCTGTCTCTAATAGATAGAGTTGAGTATCACAAGCAATCACTGCAGTCATCCAGTAGGGTCAAGTAAGTTTTTCATTGTGATATTAATATTGAATTCTTACTTATTGAATGGTATCGTATTGTTTATTTTTGGGTGAGTACAGATGCCTCCCAAGTTATTGACCTCTCATCAATTTTATCGTGGATCGAGAAGCAAATATCGACGATCCAATTTCCAAAGTGCATAGGAGGATGGCCAAGCGACCCAAGGCCCATGAGTAAATAGTGAATGGGTCAATGAAAATCAGCAAGAACGATCATGGCATGGATCATTCACATACGAATCTCTTTCGACGTATAGTGAATATAGCAATACTCAGAATCATGATGCTCCTCCTCATGATGATCGAAAAGAGATAGTTAAATGTTTTCTCAGATTATAGCCTCCCTAATTTGACGGGAAGGGGGACTTCGAGAAAGCCTATAGGTGGCTGGAAGAAATTGATCAGACTTTGGTAAAAATAGAATGCGGTGAGGACTGCAAGACTATATGTGCTACGAGACGTTTGACATGTGATGCTAGGCATTGGTGGAAAGCAACAAAGGCTAGCGCCTTCTTCGGAAAGGACTTGATTCCCTAGAGAAAGTTTTAAAAGATATTCAAAGATCGCTATTTACTTATTTCCCGGAGAACGAGGAAACAGAAGGAGTACTGAGATCTACAACAAGGTACCATGACAGTCAAGGACTACACGATCGAGTTCTTAAAGTTGGAGAAGTATGGTACTCTATGACAATCAGAGAGAAATCGCGTTAAGCAATGGGTTAAAGGTCTCAAGCCAAGCCTCCGAGGAAGGGTAAAATATTGTAACTATCAGACTCTTCAAGTTGCAAAAGAGTCTGTTACCATGCTTGAAAATGATGACACAACAAACGCAACTCAACCAAATCAAGAGGATATCAACAATGAACAAAATCACATTTGGAGTAAATATAGAAGACATGAAAGAAGAGAGAAGCGACACCAAAAAAATTACAACCGAGGGAGGTCATATCCAACACGGAATGAGCCTCTATCACATAGAGAATCATGCAATCACTACCACAAAATGCATCAGGGTGAATGCTATTGAGAGACAGGAGCATGTCTAAATTGTAGCAAGATGGGTCACTTTGCAAGAGATTGCGATGAATTAAGACGGGTCGAACCTCTGCAACAACGGAATAATAGGCCTTCAAGAATGGTGCAGAAATCACCTAAATAGATTGATATGTTAGGACACATGACTTGAAGCTTAATCATAAAAAAGTGTAATCTCCACTTCAATTAGACTTTAGATAGGTCATAGTATCCAAATAGCATGTGTTATATGGAATGGATATAATTCATAGTTTACTTTTCATAAAGATGAAAGATCGATCATTGAAAAGTAGAGTGTTTAATGGAAAAACTCATACGATAATATTTCTAAGGAGGTTATCGATTAGCTGGTGCTCATAATTTACCGCAAAAAATCGAGCATGTGAACTCAATAGCAAAAGTGATGACGCGCACACATAATGATATGGAGGAAGGTCAACATCCAAGTATGTTAAAAAATTATAGTATAGTTGTTACTACATTGGTTAACCTAAGATCGATGACATTCTAATCTATTCGTCGAGCTTAGAGGAACATGCAAAACATTTGCAGATCGAACTGCAAATATCAAGAGAAATAAGTACGCGTCAAAGTCTCGAATTTCAAATTTTAGCAGAAGGAAATAATGTTCCTCAGGAATATCATTGGCATATATGGAATATCAAAAGATGGATGTTATGACCAAATATGTTCAACCAAAGAATATGCTAAAGAGAGAAAAAAAGCTTCCTTAGACTTGTAGGATATTATCGGAGAGTCGTACTAGATTGCTACATGATAGTGTCGCCGTAGACGAACCTCAGTAAGAAGGACAAAAAAAATTGAATGGCTCAGGAAAGACTAAAATAGGTTTTAGAAATTGAAGAAGAAATTGACAACGACATCTTTTCTGAAAATACCTTTAGGCCAAGGAGGTTATTTTACCTACAACAATCTATACAACACCGACATAGCATGCGTCTTGATGCTACATAGGAAGATAGTCTCCTACATATCAAGACAATTAAAGAAACACGAGAAGAATTACCCAACACTCAAAGTCTTCACCCCAAGAGCTGATGACACAACATGTAGGGTGAAGATCTCAAATTCTCCATAGACCACCAAAATTGAGGTACACTTTTCTCGCGACAAGGTCTGAACATGTGTTGAAAAAAAAAGAGATAGATCAAATTGCTTAAAGGTTACGAGTTTGTCATCAACTACAAAGTAAGCTCAGATGAGAATATCTTAAGCAGAAAAAAATGTCACTTGTTCATTTGGGGGTGAGCCGATGGAATATGAGAAATGAGCAATTGCATCGTCCAAGTGACCGACAATGATGGTGCAAGAGTAATAGCACATCTTTCATGTAGTCGAAATTATTATTGGAGATCGAAAAATGAAAGTGGAAAATCAAAGATCACATAGTGTACTACAAGAGCTTGGAAATTCTCAAATAACATGGGAAAAAGTTAACGATAGATGTTGTTAGAGAGCTTCCAAAAATTCAACATGATAACGATGCGATATGAATAATAGAGGATCTGTTAAGATAGCCGATGTCATACCTATTAGAGAAATGTTAGTCCATCAAAAGCCTCATGAACATTCATTTTTTAAGGAGGTTATCCGACTACATAGAGTATTGATCCATTGCGTCGGATAAGAATTTACAGTGCATAGCCCAATTCTGATGGAGCATCTATAAAGCAATTGGGATGTGGTTGAATTTCTACGTTGCCTTCCATCCACATATGGATGAATATTCTGAATGGAAAATTCATACCTTAACAAAAATATGTTCTTGACTTGTGCATTGGACTAGAGTAATAGTATGATCATGTCATCCACGTTGGAGCAAAGTTGATGCATAGTAGTTATTGTCACAAAAAGAAATAAATGAAGGAATATTGATAAAATTTATCTCATCGAAAAATGTTGAAGGCAATCTACATGAGACAACGATAGTAGGCTAACATAGTGAGATCATAAGAATCGAATCGAAATGGAGATCTGACATATGTAGGACACATAAAAATGATGATGCCATTTGAGGACCAGCAGTTGAGATGGGAAAGGATTTTTCATATTCGTTAGGTAGATAATGTAGTTTCATTTACGTAAATTCGAGGACGAATTTATTTTTAAGGAGGTTATGATGTAACGACCCTTATTTTTTAGGATTTAATAAATGAATATTTTATCATTTATTTTGAAAAAATATGGCCATTAATATTATTATAATTAATAATTCCGAAAATAAAGGAAAATAGGAAAAGGAGTTTAATTATGGATAAGATGTACTATGAAATTATTTAATTAAATTCAAAATTATTTAATTATTAAAATAAATTAGAATTATTAAAAGAGATTTATTAAAAGATTATATTTGATTGAGATTGGAAGTTATAGATGGATTGAAAAACAAGGATCGAGCCCTATAAATAAATCTTCTGGGCCGACCGTCAAAGAAATTTCGTTCTTTTTGGTTCTTGATGTCCGACGATAGAGACGTGACGTCGAGATGACGGTAAGGCGTGATTCGGCGTCAAACGGCTAGGCATAAAATGAGGTACGTAGGAAGATCCATAGGTTGTTTGATTGTTTTTATTAGGATTGCTACTGCTAGATTGAAAAAGGTGTTTTAATAATTCAGAAAAAAATGGATCGTTTCTCAGCCAAAAAAAATAAAATGATAGATAAGAAGGGTTAATGGCCAACATGGAGAGAGAGAAACGTGTCGGTTCAATGTAATGGAAAAGGGAAAATAAAAGATGATGAACTCAGATGATGTGGAGTGAATAGGAGAGAGAAAAATAAAATGAAAGGGAATATAGAAAAAGAAAAGGAGATTTCACGTGAGACAATTACGGAGAGAGAAGAGATGAGACTAGAATTGAGAAAAAAAAAGAGAACGTAAGAAATCTCAAAGTGGAAAAAGAAGAAAGAAAATTTCCGTGATCCTCTTGGAAAGGAATTTTCCTTATTTAATTTTTCTTGAAAGGAAATTTCCTTCGTATGAAATTTTAATCATAATTCCTACTACTTTGATTTACCCGTCTAGCCGAGCAAAGGGATTAAAAAAAATAGAAAAGAAAAAAAATAGAGATGGGAACCGGGAGGTATTCACTTATTTTAATATGATTAGTGATTTTAATTGTCAGTTTTATAATGATTATTTTGTTGTGATTATTATTTAAGTATGATATATTGTTTGATCCGATCAAATTGTTATTATGTTATTATCATACTTGATCATAGTATCATCATACTGGATCATATCATCATCTGATTATATTTTATCATCATATCCCAATCTTATAATTGATTATGATACTGATCCAATAATCTTTTTGATTGGGTCTTGTTTCACTTAAATTGAATTGTTAAAAGATAGATGTTTTAGGTAAATAAGATAAAAACCGAAAGTTACTGGGCTCGTGTCTACTGATTGCCACTAAGCCGGGACCAATTGAATTGAATTGAATTCAAGGAGGAAGATAGTGTAAAAGCTATGGATGTCCCGTGTATGGCCACTCGCCCCCCACCATACACAAATCCATTGAATTGTATCGGGCTTGCCGTTGCACTGATCCCCCACTGGGCTGCATGAAAGTGACATGGTGTTCCTTAATTGACTGAGCGCTCCTCATTGAATTGGATAACTCTGAACATTATAAATTGAATTGAAATAGAATCGAATTGAATTAAATTGGATTGAAATCGAATTGAATTGAATAGATCATGGTCATTTGAGATTCTGGCATTGATTGGCATTGCATTCACCTATTAAATCGAATCGAATTGTTATTAGTCAATGACCATTGATATTGAATTGAAAATTGTTAAATTGAATAGTGTAATGGTGATCGGGCATCATTGATATTGTTAATTGTTAAATCAATATTGATCGATCATTTGACCTTTTCCTGATCCATCATATTGATTTATGACTTTATTGCCCTATTGTTAAACTGAATCATTGATCCAATGTTCTATCGTTAATCGAACAATGCCATATTGATTAGGCAATTGTTAATTGTTATAGCTATTGATTTGGTCTTTTGACCATAGTCTGATTTAATTGCTCATATTGATAAATCGTTATATTGTTAATTGATTATTGTATTGATTGCTCTATTGACTCGTCATTGATCATTTCTTATATTTGATTGAGCATGTTGATTATTTAGTAGACCTTATGTACTGAGTATTTTTATACTCAGGGATATGTCTCTGTACTTGAATCCGTGCAGGTGAGAGAGCTTTGATAAATGATGTTATTGTAGGTGACTATGCTCAGTGATAGACAGATGTTGCACATATTCTAAATCGAGTAGTCTAGTTTTTATTATTTTCGCATTATTAGAATCATGAATTTATCGATATTTTAATCATTTTGAATATTATGAATTATTAGCTATTATTATTGAAAAAGTCTTCCACATTTATTGTTTATATTCCGCAAAAATCTTTTATAGAAGATTGAGTAGCGCCTCTGGGACGACTCTGAGCACGTGAAAGTCACGTAAATTTCGGAACGTTACATCTCCCGTCCTGCAAGGCTTGCTGCCGGCAGATCCCCTTATGTATGTCTTCTCTCTTTCTTTTCTCGACGTCAGTGATCATATTTCTTGAATTAGTTGGTCCTGTGGAGAATCATGCTACTGCAACACCAATTAAAAATTTTGAAAGTAGACGGAGCCAATGTCATATGATCTTGATATTGACTAAAAAATTTTGGAAGTACGAAATAGCTACATAAACTTCAAAATCTTTTTCAAATGGATAATAAAAAATATAAATCTACCAATTAATGGATCTACTTGAATATTCATAATTGTCGATGATTATCATATGATCCTGACAATTATCGATATTCAAATCATCTTAAAAACAACACATTTTTTTTCGATGGAACATACAAGGTAAATGGTCAAAATATGTCATCAAAAGTCTCGAGAAAACATAACATTCTAATTACCAAAATCGAGTTTTCTATTCCCCCTTAAATGTAGAAGATGTTTTCACGCCCTCGGCTTCCATTTTTTTCAAAAAAATTTAGATAAGTACGATGGCAAAAATTTATCGTAAAGTATGCAAAGTTTAAGCACACACTGTGCTGTTAGCCCTGGACTAGTCACACAATAATAAAACATTTTTTCCCCGGTAGTGACAAAATAGTAAAGCATGAGGAAAAATGTAACATCTCAAGTTTTTTTTAATAAGTACAATAAAATAATTTTACCTAAGTTACCTAAGTTAAGAAGATGAAAGGAGAGTTTGAGAAGGAATATGAATAGAAAGGAAAGATTAATTTTACTTAAGAAGAAATTAGAATTTAAGTTAAATTAAAAGTATAATTAATTTTTTAATTATTTTCTAAATTATTATAATTATATCAATTTTTTATATCTGCGAACTTATTATAGCGCCCCTCTAAAATATGCCCGTGAGTCAAAACCTCATAAAACCAAATAGAATAATTTTTTTAACTCTGATAAATATTTTATTTGTCAAAATATTTGTTTAAAATTTAGAAAAAAATTGAAGATGAACTTTTCCCATAGAACAACTTTAATATGTTGGCCTATTAATCTCTTCCTCAATTAATATTTGTCTCTTTACTTCCACTTTATACTTTCATAAATGTGGGACTAATATATTTATTTCTTTTCCTTTAAGTAGTTTAGAATTTGTTAAACTTTAAACTTTATATTATGTCTTAGATTATGATTGTATTTAAAATTTTCAATGTGTATATTTACTATATTATATATATAAAATTTATCATATTAGATAAATTGGTTAGGGTGGAGGGGTGAAACTTGTATAATATACAAATAGTACTATAGTATAGTTACTATATAATATGCCACAAAAATTAATTTTAATACGAATTTAAATTATTAAGTGTATGTATATATATAATTTTGATCGTAATAGTTGTGAATTTGATATATGTACATTACTAATTTAACATAAAATAAATTATCTTATTATAACATTTCACATGAGATTTTTTTTATAAATTTATCATTTATTATTGTTATGTTTTCTTTCATATAATTGAATTTTGACATCATGTAAGTATGTATATATATAAATATGATAGCTTAGTTTTGATCTAGTATACTAAAAATAATATTTTATTATTATTCGATTTGACCTGGGACGAACACTCATCTGGGTTCGGTCCTAACAATATTCGATTTCACCCTTTTTCACTAATTTACATTCATTTTCTAGGAGCAGAAAGAATAAACTAAATCAAATACTATGTACGGATAATATAAATTGTCTAACGACCTCCCAGAATAAATCAAAATTTGATAAAGTAATATAAGAAATTTCAACTAAATCATTCGAAATTCACTATAAATTCAATTCATCTTAAAAATTTCTCAATCGAGTGAGTCTAAATTTACACCTCTGAACCGGTATATAGGGGAGAGTGTGATGTTGATAAGTATATCATTTTCAAAAGATGGTAGCATTTCTATTAGAAAAACAAAATTTATTCTATAGTCATAATAAAGTACAACAAAACAAAGCCTAACATGAGTAATATCAATAAAATCTTTTTTATAAAAAAAACATGATTACTATGCCATAAATGAAGGATTAGACATTAAGAAAGAAAATAAGAATAAAATCATAATATAATAGATGGGAAAGAAAAAAAAACTCATAAACTTTTAGACTCGAATGCAAATCTTTGAGTAGATGTTTCGAGGGTTCTCTTGGTCGGAGGAAGGAGGTTTCCATTCTATGCTTGAATGAATTCTATTGTGTTAATATGGAACTCTTCTTATAGGCGAAGTTGAGCCTTTGGTGATTGTTGTCCAAGGGCTTGCAGAATTTCATATGCAAGCGCCCTTTGTGTGATAGCACGGATTGTGACAATATCAACACTATTGATGTTGCACGCAGTGCAATTGTTTGGCACAAGATCTTGCGACATTGCAACGAACATGGACAATTCATTTTCTTTACAATTTTGAATAGTTCTATCTTTTCTCGAAACTTTAAAAACATTTTTTATGTTATGACCGTGTGAGTTGACACGAACTATGATGCAACACAATGAATGTCTTCTTGATGTAGAGCGTGATTATTATTTAACTTTTTGAAAATATAATTTATATTAGGATATAATATGCATGAGACCACCACGGGGCGTAGTACCCTGCGATGACTTTCCATGAGCTATTGGATTCTTCATCGACACTCGTAGTCAATGCACGCCCGAATCAACCATTCTCCGTGTCCGATGAATGAGAGAACGTTAAACCGATGGAGATAAGTTAGGTCGCAAACTTCTTCTGCCCTCGAACGCTTGTGTCTTCTTCCCCCCATGATGTGCTACTTGCTTCTTGTCGGCCGGCCACGAAGAAGCGAGGTGGTCGACTCAATCAAAAATGCGCCGACTCATCCTTGGTAAGCACACTTCGAAGGAATGGACGAAAAATTTCTCAGAACACCCAATCTTAATCCATTAATATCACTCCATCATCGTCTAACACATTGGGACTTCCATGGAATAGATGAAAAGAATTTATAAATATTCAAATCTCACTAAATATGAATCAAAAGAACGAGAGAAAGAGAACCACCAGGAGAAGAAATGAGAGATCAAAAAAAGCAATGGGAATGGGAGGGACCTTGATGGATGAAGGAAAAGGAAAGGGCAGAGGGAGGGAAGCAGAGGTATCGATGAAAGTCATCCGTCAGGGCAAGGGTGGCGAAGGTGAAGTGGTGTAAGGTGAGGGAGGGTATCGTGAGTAGGTCGAAGGAGGAAGCCGAAGGAGTAGGTTCACTACACATAAAAATCGTGTTTAGTCTTTTGAGATACTAACAGCAATAAGAGCCAAATTTGGCCTTTATTATTTTTATTTATTCTTTTAATACTAACAATGATAAGAGCTCATCTTTGGCTCTAACAATTTAATCGAGCCTTAAACTTAGGCTTAGACTTAGGTAATGAAATAGAGCACTACTTAGGCTCTCTTTAGACTATACTTATGTTTAACTTATGCTCTGATACCTAATTTGTAAAGCCCCGGGAAGCACCTATCCCGAACGATAAAACAATCTTCTTTGGGATTCACCTATAAACATGAATATGCACCAATGGTTAGATCATGATATGACAAAACGGAAGACTAATAATTTAAACAATTATTCAAAAGGTTTCATGACTTGACTTCTACTTAACCATGGACACGTGCAAGCACCATTCATCATGAGCATCGTTTGTGATTATTTCATTTATTAGCACCTTCAAACATGTTGACCTGCAGGATACGTGAAGGGGAATACATCCCATGAGCTTACGCCTAGTATGTAAGTCTTGATAATTTGGATGACACATGTCATCCAAAAATGCACTTTATTTCACTTACTAACAATAAACATGTGGATGCAATACACATTATCTATATACCATAATAACAATAAAGCGATACGATATCTCCATTTCAATAACGATTCGATATGTTGCTAAATGAATCATTACTCTTGCATGACATAAAGAAATAAAAATGGATAGCAATAAACATGCTTCAATAATCATCAAATCCAATCCAATAACTAGGTATTTCTTTAACTTAGATTCATTTTCAATAATTCAATCTTTAAGCTCACCAATATTAAGCATGAACACTCAATCCAATATGACATTATCATGCCCAATGTGACCCAAGGTTCAATATTTCTCATGCTTAATCAATTTGAGTTGTTATCTTATTTATTATCACTTGATGAGTGGAAGTTTGCATCAAGATTTTCATTATTCGGTCCACATATAGCCACCCTGGCTTCTCATGACAATTCCATTTTCAATACAATCCATTAACAATCAATAATGTGAGCCTTTAAACAATTGGTCGGAGGACTGAATCTTGTCTTGGTCACAAAAATGGCTAGCTATGCCACGCAAAGCTGTTTGTTCCCAATAAGAAAACATTTGCCCATTCAATGGGCTCCAATTCAATATGGAGGCATCTATCTCCTAAAATGGCATGCTCATTAGCTTTGTACCTTCTGACGGGTTTATTCAATCAATTAATATATTAATACATTAACCATTTCTATTTACGGCTGAGCATGCATTCCGATATCAGCTATTCAAATTCAATAAAATAATAAACATTTTGTTCTTGTGCAGTCAGCGGTCGATCGGTCTTTCGACCGAATGGTCGACCGACATGGTCACATCATTTGTATATACTATACCGATCGACCGATCAATCGTCTAGCATGGTCTTGACATTATTTTCAATTGACGCCTTCTTATCGGTCGACCAAATGCTTATAACGATCGACCAATCCATATCGTAATTACGATTACTATATGCTTTCACTACTACACCAGTCGACCGATCATGAAGAGCGGTCGATTCGTCTATACCGGCAATGTGATCTTAAGTGTTTTTCTCTACATTTTCGATTATCAATACATCAATCAATGTGTCACACATTACAAAATCATGATAAACTCTCAATCAGGAGCAAAACATGAATCAATAATCAGTCCTAGCATGCAAAGATTCTAGGCTTCAATGGAACATAATATCAATTTTAAAACAATAACAAAGCATGCATTTATGCATCATGAATATTTTAAGATAATAAAATAATGATCCCCTCGATGAGAACTCAATCATAGTATATAACAATATTTATCAATGATTAGCACTATCCAAAGCATAAGATCATAACTTTGGACAGATTCTACATATTGACGATTTTCAATTTATAACATGACTTATAGAAATGCTATTATATCCATTCCATGATTTTCAATTTATAACATGACTTATAGAAATACTATTATATCCATTCCAATTTTATTTAGAGATAAATTTCTCATAATTTATCTCTTTACCACATGTTCTTAGAAAATCCTACATTAGCATCAATCTGAATCTGATTTAACACTTTGACAGCCGTGAGAAGATAGGATTATATCTTTCTCTGCATTCATCCAAATAGGGTGACTCTAGGTTCATTTCAAAGCTATATTAATAATTCATATCCATATTAAATTTCAGTAAATAAGATTATGTTTATAATTTTATACACAATTAATAAGACAGCTGAAATACTTTCAGAAGCAGTTTGACATTAGTTCAATCTTTGAACCATAACTCCAATAATACATCTCATATTGAGATCATTCGGGTTCCTATGAACAGTAGACTTCCATATCTACGAGTCCATATATCATTTATGATTTTTAGATTTCTTTAATCTATCTTATGTGCTTATACAAGTGGACACATTAATATGAAATCTCGGATCAGCATGACATAGAGCTACTTAATGGCTCATAACTTTGCCTGCACAAGTTAGATTAACGTGATTCTTGTTCCTCCAGAAACTAGACTTCATCATCATATACTATATGCAATTTTTAGACATGTATAACCTATTCAAAAACTTATCCAAACAAAGGCTATAGAATCTTGACATATTCTTATTTTTATTTCTATTACTAAAACTTATAATCATCACCACAAGTTCATGATCCCTTAAGTACAGAACAATAATATGATCATGAACCCATCATCTGAATCAAATAAAGTTCAAGATGAGAAGGATTGGTCTCTCCTTACATACCTTTTTCTTAGCTTTAAACCCTCTTTTTTAAGGTTGTCCTCTTCTTCTTTCTTTCCTAGAACTCATTCTCTCATAGACACCTTTTTCTTAGCTTTGAACCCTCTTTTTCAAGGTTGTCCTCTTCTTCTTTCTTTCCTAGAACTCCTTCTCTCCTACACAGGTCCTACAACTCCCACTACAAGAAAACTGGGGATTACTGACGGTCGAAACCGTCGGTAATTTTTCCCAAAAAACCCATCAGAAACACAGTTTTTTCGACGAAAATCGGAACGTCCGAAAAAACGGTCCGTCGCAAATCAATTTCCGACGGTTTAGAAGGAACCGCCCAAAAAAATTTGACAGTCGACAAAACCGTCGAAACTTCGGTGGTCACGACCGCCGATATTATATTTTCCAGCGATCGAGACCAAGAAGTTCCAACGGTTTCGTTGACCGCTGAAAATCTCGACGGTCGCCCCGGCGACCGCCGAAGTTTCGACGGTCAAAACCGTAGCAAAGATTTTTTTATAATTTTAAAAAAATTAGCCGGCCGGCCGCCAGATTCGGCCGCCAGTGGATCCGTCCGTCAGCCGACCGAGGTCGGATCCGGCCGCTGGGGCCGGATCCGAGCCCAGGCGGCCAGCGGCCGGATCGGCCGTCGGGTGGCCGGATCGGCCGTCGGGCGGCGGATCCGGCCGCCAACGGCGAGATCTGGCCAGAGAGAGAGAGAAACGCTGGCGCGGGAGAGGGTCGCCGGTGCGGGAGTGGGTTGCCGACGTACCGTGCGGGAGAGGGTCGCCGGCGCCGGAGATGGTCGATGACGCCCGGTGCTCGCGGGCCGGGAGAGAGAGAGAGGAGAGGAGGGAGAGAGAGAGAGGTATTATATATATATATATATATATATTATATATATATATAAGGGGAAAAGATGAGAGAAAGCGGGAAAAGAAAAAAAAAGCGGGATAACGAAATTTTAATTACGGACGGCTCCGACCGTCAAAAATGTAAATATTAACTATTTTTAAAGTTACCGGACGGTTGTGACCGTCGAAAATATATTTAGTTATATATAATGTTTATTTTTTATTTTATCGATAGTTTGAACCGTCGGTAATTAGACCGTCGGTAATTGCGACGGTTTTGGGACGTCGCTTGTTTATACATTTACCGACGGTTATGACCATCGAAAATTGCGATGGATTTTGCGACGGATGGATATCCGTCGGAAATATCGACGTTCCTAACTGTCAAAAAATAAAATAATAATATAACAAATATATAATTTATTATTTTCTTTTTCGACGATCGTAACCGTCAGAAAATCCGTCGCAAATTGCGACGGATGTGTATCCGTCGGAAATATCGACGTTCCTGACCATCGAAAAATAACATAATAATATAACAAATTATATAATTTATTATTTTTTTTCGACTGTCGTAACCGTCAGAAAATCCGTCGCAAATTAATGGGTATCCGTTGAAAATAGCGACGTTCCTAACCGTCGAAAAATAAAATAATAATATAACAAATTATATAATTTATTATTTTCCTTTCCGACGGTCGTAACCATCGAAAAATTCGTAGGAAATGGAACCGTCGTAAAATCCGTCATAATTTGTGACGGATTTTAAACCGTCGGAAATTGCCCGTCGGAAAATGGTAATTTTCTTGTAGTGTCCTTGTTCCTGTCTCAAATTCCTTCCTCTGGTAGCTGATCCATTGTAGAAAATGTGAAGAGCATCACATCAATCTCGAATTTGTACACTTATGGCAGAAATGGGTGCCGGTTTCTAAAAAAGAGGAGTGAAGGAAGACTATGTAGAGTTTATATACTAAAAGGGTGGAAGTTTTAATGGGTTATGATGTCCAATAGTGTGCTGCCACGTGTCCCACTAGCTCTCTCTCTTTTCATTTTTCTTTTCCTTTTCATGTGCTGCCAGGTGTTACAAATATTACTCGTCTATAGTCCGATTTACCCTAATTTTCAAAATTCGTTTCCGACAAGATGGGCGCGAGTAATGTGTCTTTGCATTTGAGGGTGCTACGCCCCCGGTGGTCTTACATGCATTATATCCTTTATATTATATTAAGATATTATTTACGTGAATTATAAACAATCTAATTTATATTATTTAGTTATTAATGCATTATTATTCAACTTATTTAAATAATTATTTTTAAATTATTTATGACAATTAAATTGGTATAATATTAAATTAAAATATTATTGATTATTTTTTACTGTTAATATTATTCGTCAAACTATTATTTTATATTATCTTAAATAATAATAAATTAAAATATTATTTAAATATAATATTTTATATTTTACAATAATAAAATTATTTTTTTGCTTCTTACTTTCGATTCAAACACCCACTAAAACTTATTTATCAAATCACATTTGTTTATTCTTCATCATTATTTTTTCATCCAAATATTAAATAAGAACTTATCTATCTAATATATTAATTCCTCAATGACTAATAAAAGCTCAAATTTCTGCGTTCAAACACTACTTTAATTACACAAACGTGTAGCATCCGAGATTCTGACTCAACAAAAGTTTAATAATAATAAAGAAAATTGATGATGAAAAAACAAATTATTAAAATGGAGAAAATATGTACAATTATCCTCTACCAGTTTTTTTAAAAAAGGAAATGCAGTTATCTATTAAAAGTATGATAAACGTCCTGGTACATCAACTGAGTTAGCCTCGGAGGTGGGGTGTTCTCCCAAAATACATATGCCGTAGCAGAACGGCCCATATTAGCCAAAAAAATCAGCCGACTGGTTGGCTTCTCTATAAACATGTGTAACAGTCCAAGAATAAAAAAAAGTTAGAAGAGCCTTGATATCAATAATAAGGTTCCTGATGCGCCAAGGTAGATGGGTGACAGTGTTGATAAGCTGAACTAAGGTAGCCGAGTCAGTCTCAATATTGATCTTTCTATATCCCTTAGCTGAAGCCATCTTGATCCCCATAATGAGTCCCCAAGTTTCGAGCTCCAAGATTGAATGAACCTGCCTCCTGAGCGCCCCTGCAAAAAGAAAAGAGCAATTAGTGGATCGACTCCCCCCCCCACCCGATGTCTCTCCCGCCAAGAGAGACCCGTCCGAGTTCAATTTGACCCATCCGGGAGTCGGGGGCACCCACTGGACTCGGGTCGGATCGGATCGCTGGGGGAAGTTGCCTGAGGGGTGTGGATGTTAATGTTATCATTGTAATCCGCGACGACCTTCACCCAAACCGCAGGAACGATTGACTGCTTACTACGGAAATGAATGTCATTCCTAAGCCCCCAAAGATGCCAAAGGCAGTAAGAGAAAAGAGATAGCATTTGCATACGAGACTTTTTATCTAAATTTGAACCCTCATGCAGCCAAGAGCCGGAGCACCAGCTGGCCATAAACTCAAAAGTAAAATGAAATTCGGACTGAAAAGTAGACCAAAGCTGACAAGCCACGGAACATTGAAAGAAGAGATGAGTAGAGCTTTCCACATCAGAACCATAGAGGGGACAAGAGAGGTTGATATTAGGATTAAAACGAGCAATAATGTCCATGGTTGACAGTCTGCCATGAGCCAGCTTCCATAAAAATAGATGAATCTTAGAGGGTATAGGAATCCTCCACACAAAATGGCAAGTAGTCCGTCCAGATTCCGACGGTGGCAAGGCTCGTCTGCATAGAAAACTATAAACCGAAACAGCGTTAGCAATACCATGGGAATCACTTTCCCAAATTCACAAATCATCATTGGCATTGGCGGATAAAGGTATGCACAAAATACGAGCAGTAAAAAGTTCACCAAAGTAAGTTCTTAGCAAGTCCACGTTCCAAGAATGATTAGCAATTAAATCCTTTACTGTCAATCTGTGTATGACATGAATGTAATCCATATTAATGAAAGTAGGTGACCAAGCAATAGGAGTACAAGAGACCTAAGGATCAGATAGAACACTCGTAGAGGAACCCTACCCAATTAACTTCATCATTCCACATCTAGACTCCTTTAGAGCATTTAGTATGATCTTCCAACTCCAAGCAGGCATGGTCGGAGGTTGGGAGTCATGCCAGGGGTGTAACAGACCATACTTATTTTTGACAAGTGAAGCCCATGGGGAGGGGACATTATTGAGCAGATTGATAATACGTTTGGCATTAAGCGCAGGCCCAATGAGAGAGAGCTTCCTAAACCCCAACCCACCAAGATTTTTTGGTAACTGGATAGTGTTCCAGTTAATAAGGTGAAGGCCTTTCCCATTTTCACATGATTGCCAGAAAAAAGTACGCGATGCTTTTTCTATTGAACTGAGTAACCCAGGGGAGATGTATGTGGAGCTGAGGGAGTAAACTGGCATGGAATTTATAACTGAGGTGATTAATGTATCTTTGCCTGCCTGGTTCAGAAGTCTACCATTCCAGGTACTTATTCTAGACTTAAACTTATCAGTGAGAGCATTTTGAGATCTGATGGGAAGGTACTTGTAGGAAATAGGTACCCCAAGGTAATTGAAGGGGTAATGCCCAGTTTTGATGTCGAGTATGTTCTTGATGATTTCTTTACAATAGTGATTGAATTTGACAGGAAGATATAATTCAGATTTGGAGGTATTCATCTTTTGACCAGTGAGTAGATTATAAAGCTTAAGTATATCAGAGAGCTTTTTACAATTTGATTTGGTAGCCTTAATACATATAAGCAGGTCATCAGCATACATAAGGTGACTTAGGGAGAAGGAACCAAGAGAGAAGGGGATGATAACACCAGAGTTTACTTTTTGATTTATAAGAGCGGAGAAGACTTGTGAGACTAAGATAAAGAGGTAAGGGGAGAGCGGGTCTCCCTGCCTGATGCCTTTAGAACTACTGAAGAAGGGTGAGTTGAGACCATTTATAGAGCAATTAAATTTTGGAGATTATACACAAGCATCAATCCAATTTATAAAGGTGCTAGGAAATTTCATTAAGGTTAGAACACTGGTTATGGAATCCCAAGTAACTTTGTCAAAAGCTTTATCAAGATCAGCTTTGAGCACAAGATATTTCTCCCTATCTTTGTTAATAGAGTGCACTAGTTCCTGAGCAATCAGAATATTATCTTGTATTGTATGCCCAGCCAAAAATGCAGATTGAGCAGGGTCGATAAGGGATGGAAAAGTTGACTTTAGCCTGGATGGAAGAGTTGGCTTTAACCTGCTTGCCAGGATTCTGGCTGTTAAACGATAGAGCATATTACATAAGGATATAGGTCTAAAGTCAGTGACCAACTTGGATGGTTTTTTTTTTTGAATGAAAATCAGGGTTGTCCTAGTACAATCTTCAGGTAAAACTCCGGTGAGAGAGAATTGTTGGATAGCAGAAGTAATCCTAGGGCCAACAATATCCCAATATGACCTATAAAACTCAGTTGTGAAACCATCAGGTCCTGGGGCTTTCCCAAAACCCATGGTTCAGAGGTTCTCTTTTACCTCCAAAGCAGTGATTGGGGCAGTTAGAGTATCATACCAGGAGATATCTAAGGTTGGGAGCTCCGGCCAACAGTCAAGAGGTATACTTGGTTGAGGGTCGGGCTGCCAAAGATCTTGATAGTGCTTAACGAAGGTCTCTATAATTTGATGTTCATCCTTAATGTTGTTTCCATTTTGATCAAAGATATTAGATATTCTATTGATCTTGTGTCTAACAGTAGTGGTTAGATGAAAGAATTTAGAGTTCCTGTCTCCATGATGTAGCCAATTGGTCCGGGCTTTACTCCACCATTTTATAGTTATCTGTCTAAGATAGGCACTATGTTCATGATAAACAGATCTGAGCTGAGACAATTCAGACTCATAGAGGCCAGCAGAGTTATCCTTAGCTTCTAGATTACAATGGTAGCCTTAGCCATCTCAGCTCTTATCTCAAGAGAGCCTAGGCATTGTTTGTTCCATTTCAATGTTTTATGCTTTATGATCTTAAGAGCTGTGGTCATATTAGTAGGATTCCAGTGCTCATGGACAATGGACCGGGGCTCACTATGCTCAAGCCAAAAATGATCATACTTAAAATTTCTAGGCCTACGTCTTCGTGAATCAGAGTTTAACAAGAGGGGGTGAATGATCTGAGGCAGTTCTAGGCAAGGTGCTAAGCTCAATATTTGGAAAAGTGGTAAGTCAGTGATGGCTAACCAGAATCCTATCCAATCTGCATAGGATCCTAGCAGGGCCAAGGCGATTATTACACCAAGTAAAATTATTACCGGCAATTGGTAGATCAGTCAAATTGTGATTAGCAATGAGAGAGTGGAGAAGATTGGCAGATTTAGTAAGTCTAAAGGGTGCCCCTCCCCGCTTGTCATCCGGGGATAAAATGTTATTAAAATCGCCGGCTATAATCCAGGGAACGTTGACGCAAACAATATTGTTCAATTCATGCCAAAGTGATTGCCGAAGTGAAGGAACAGTACTCGCATACACAGCAGAGAGGAGAAACGAGATATCGTTATAACTGATAGCTAGATGCATTACTTGAGAGGAAGCAATGAGCGATGTAACCTGGAAGAGGTGGTTCCGCCATGCGACGATGATGCCACCAGCTGCTCCCGTTCCCGGCTGCACAAAACTACACCAATCGGGCCCGAGCCGACGAACAATTCTTTTGGATTTCGTTTCATCAACATGAGCTTCGACAAGATTCAGGAGGTTAGGACGGTGGTTCTTCATGATGTCTAGGAGGCAGTCCCTGACTCGAGCATGCCCGGCTCCCCGGCAGTTCCACGTGAGGATCCTCATGGCGCAGACGCGCCCTCCTTTCCCCCGTTGGAAACCTGCAGACTAGAAGACAGTGAGAGCGTTGTGTTGTTGTTTGATTTCTGCTTACCGGCAGGCTTAGCCTTGGATTTTAAGGCCACTTTGGACTTGAGAGATGAGGAGGCCAGCGGTCGCATCGGAACTCTTTCTTCTTCTTCTCGGAGCGCACGGTCGGGACGATCTCAAGATCAGGAAGCTCTTCATCAGACGAAGCCGTGAGACTCTCCGCCTGGTGATAGGTCTTGCAGGAGAACCCTGCCAGAATCTCTTGTACCACGGTGCTGCGTTTGTTGGTGAGAAGATGAAGAGGGAGGTTGCGGAATAGCAGGAGGTTTATCAGAGATGGAGGTTGAAGGGGGAGAGAGGAGTGGACGAGACGAAGAGAATGGGGCGGCTGCGTGAGTAGGGTTTCTATTCAGGGGAAAAGAAGGCGTGACACGTACGGTGGAGATCAAAGGATACGAAAGAGGGGGGGACGTGTAAGGCCTGGATTTATCGTGAAGCTTCCAGAATCATGACCTAACTCACGATTAGTCTCAATAGTGGTATGTGTCAGCTGATCCGACCATACGCCCTTAGCACGTGAATCATAGCCGTTGGTTTCTGATCGCCAGTGCGCTCCAGCTATTTCTGCGTACGATGGGCCAGGCGTGGCCACGTGCTTGGAATCCGACCGTTGACGCCGACCGGTACGATCCTGCACTTCCACGGATGGGGCAGCATTGAGATTCAGGATCGCTCCGGCACCGATATCACCATCGCCGGCAGCACAGGGTGGCAGACGACGCTGTCGAGACCTACTTCGGCCGCGGCGTGGAGCGTTCTGGTCGACGAGTGCCCCCGATTGCATCCAGGGGCCAAAAAGCAGGACCGAAGACTGGCCTTCCATATGACGTGAGCACTGTTCAAGCCGGTGACCTGTAAGTCCACAACGGAAACAAAGCATCAGAATATTTTCATATCGAACAAGTTGAAAATACCGGTTGCTGTCGGGCGTCTTAACCCAAATGCCCTATTTGAGCGGCCTATTGAGATCCATTTCAACGCAGACTCTGACATAGCGACCTCCGGCCATGACATGTTCCTCGTCATCAAGTTTTAGAGGGGTGCCAAATTGACTAGCGATACGAAGGATGGCGGCTGGCGAACTGAGCTCAAACGCCAGGCCAGGAATCTGCATCCAGATCGGGGAGACCGAGAGCATATCATCACCAGGGCGGAAGAAGGGCCGAAGGGCAGCAACGTTTATGATGTGCCCCCGATAGCACCACAGTCCATCAGTCAGGACAGTCGATCTCTCCTCCAGATCTGCAAAACGAAAGATTAGATAATAGTTTCCCATGTCAAACTCTCCTTCAGATCTGCAAAACGAAAGATTAGATAATAGATTAGATAATAGTTTCTCATGCTTCAGTTTCCATATCGTAGGCAGATCCCGACGTAGTTGGTCCAGTGACACTGTTCCCCCACATAGTCTCCCGATCAGGCAGCGCTTACGATCCTCAGCTTTGGCACTGATATCCTCCAGGGGGATCTCGATCTCTATCGAAATGGTGGATTGCAATTCACGAAGCTGGTGCGATGACATCTTGAGAGCAGCTTGTCGTCTTCGATCTCGTACCACATTTGCCCAAGTAGGGCGTAACTGAGCAGATGTATTAGGGGCTCTGTTGTTATTCGGAGAGGGGATGACGATGGAGTTGTTGGTGTTGGAGTTGATGGCAAGATTTGTGAGAGGCGGAAAGTCAGAAAGGGAGGGAGGAGGGGGAGGTCGAGGGGGAGGCTGATTCGGTGCTGATCCAGGTGGAGGGGTGGGGGAGTGGAAAGACTATTGGGGTCCGGTGGCCTCATGAGACCGTCGGATGGGTTTGATAGAGAAGGTGGCGCCTCCGGCGGGGATCGCCGGAGACGAAAGAGAGAGGGGTCACTACAAGAAAATTATCGCTTAGCGACGCAAATTAGTGACGCAAAATGATGCATCGCTAATTCGTTTCTACTAGCATCTAAATAGCGACGACGTTGGGTCGACAACATGAGACGCTAATTGCCTCCCAGTAGCATCGACTCAGTGTCGCATTCGCATTACAAAAAATGACGCTAAACCCGGTGCCATCGCGACACTATGTAAACGCTATTATGACGCATCAAGACTAGAAATTGCGTGGTAAATTATACCGTCGTATTAGTGTCAACAAGACGCGTCGCAAGTTGGCGCCAACAACAGTGCGGCGCTAAATCGACACAAGTTCATGAGACGATTTTGACGTCTGCAACTTGTGTCGTATTGACGTCGACCAGGTGTGGCGCTAATTAGCGTCAAAAAGCTTGTGTCGCTAATGTGAAGCTAATGCGCCGCCAACATTAGAATTTTAATAATATACAAGTATTTATATAAGTAATGTTAATTATTATTCGTATTTAGGTAATGTTAATTTGTATACATATACATATACACACATACATACATATACATATACATATACATATGCAATAGCCATCACGACCCTACTTCGCATATATATACATATACATATACAGACTATACAATACTATATACTATACTTAACTATATTATGCTATATTATTCTATTATATAATATACAAAAATTAATATATCATGCTATACATACATTATACTCTAATTCTCAAATTCCGAAATTAGGATAATAGTGCTTCTTCATTTTTCATGGGATTCAAATGGAGATTATTGAAGATCCTACCATCGGATCATCATGAAATTTGTACCTCTTGTAGATCATGGCAACACAGATTTTTCACTATTTTTTGACGATGTTAGGAGGCCGGATGCCGAAGTTAAGAACCTAGAAAAAGAAAGGCTTCCGACATTCGCCAACGTGAGTCCGATGGGAATCTGTCGACAAGAAAATTATGAATCGTAGAGAACAATGCGAGGTGTTCACTCGCGCAAGATTCACGGCGATCGAAAGTCGAAAAAAATTCAATAAAATGGGCAAAGTTTCAAAATAGCAATAGTCGGTTCTCTACGGTCCTAACTCGGATCGCAACGAAAAAATAGGCATTTCGAAGGGATTGGGAAGGTGGGGCGGCGCAAACATTTCCCGTTTCACGTCTTTTTCGTTTCCTCCGATTCTCAAAATACCCATTTTTCGTAATTTTAAAAATTCATCAAAACTTCTACCTCCCCTAAGAAATCTAAAAATGTGCGTTCATGAAAATCAGACCTTTCGGTAGTGCTCTAAATAGTCCCGCTTAGTCGACAGAGTTTTCAAATTTTTTCAAGAAATGCTGATTTTGTTAGAATTTTTTTGCATCCAAACTTAATAAGAGTGGTCTATTTTGCTTCGTGCGCCTCAATATATAACATACATACATATTACATATATAACATATACACATTACATATATAACATATACATATACATATATACATATACATTCACATATACATTCACATATATGTTGATATACATATACATTCGCATATACATTTAATCAATTATTTTGGCGCCACCGCAGCGTCGCAATAGTGACATACTCATTCTAGCGTCACAATCGCATCCCCTATTTGCGACGCCACTCTTTATAGAGTCATAATAGTGTCACCTATTTTGCGATGCTAATGAGACGAGTCATTCTACTTTAGCATTGCGACATTGGAGGCGCTAAAATGCGGCGCTATGCGACGTATTTTATAAATGATTATCTATAAGAATTGAATTAAAGGGCATTGCCGTAGCGTCACCGTAGCGTCGCAATAAACTGTGTCGCTAACTGGCGATCCATGTGCCCATCGAAGAACGAATCCTAACCGTTCATTTTCTTTTATCCGACGCTCTCCGTGCGTTCGCCATCTTCTGTGCCCACTTGTCGCATAAAGCCTGGATGTTGCCTCCTCTTCCTCCTCCTCTTGTTGCTGCTTCCCCAATGCCACTGCCGCCTCCTCCTCCTCCTCCTCAGATTGCTGCTACCCTGCCGTCTCCTCCTCCGATTGCCGTCGCCTCCTCCTCCTCCTCCTCCTCCGATTGCTGATGTCCCGCCGTCTCCTCCTCCGATTGCCGTCGCCTCCTCCTCCTCCGATTGCCGTCGCCTCCTCCTCCTCCTCCGATCGCCGCCGCTCCTCCTCCTTTGATCGTCACCGCTCCTCTGATCGTCGCCGCTCCTCCTCCTCCTCCTCCGATTGCCGCCGCCTCCTCCTCCTCCTCCGATCGCCGCCGTTCCTCCTCCTCCTCCGATTGTTGTTGCCCCGTCGCCTCCTCCTCCTCCGATTGCTGCTGCCTCGCCTCCTCCTCCTCCTCTGATTGCTGCTGCCCCGCTGCCTCCTCTGATTGCCGCCGCCGCCGCCTCCTCCTCCTCTTCCAATTGCTGCTTCCCCGACGCTGCCTTCTCCTCCTCCTATTGTTTTTGCCTCAACGTCGCCCGGATGCCGCCTCCTCCTCCTCGTGTTGTTGCTGCCCTAACGTAATTTGATGTAATGGAAGTTGTAATTGAATGTAAACGATGTAATTTGATGTAATGAAAGTTGTAATTGAATGAATTTGATCTAATATGGCATTTCTTTCGTTGAATGATATCAACAATATGAATGTAAATGAAAGAATTAGCAATAGTTGTTGGCGCAATGCCATTTTGTTGAATGAAGATATCGTAATTAGTGTCTCTTTCGCGTCGCAGTGGCATCTCAGCTCTACGTCACATTAGCGTCGCAATGGCGTTACAATAGCGACGCAATAGAACTAAAAATAGCAACAATTGATGTAGCACTATAGCGTCGTATCAGCGTCGAGCTAGCGTCAACAGATTTAGTGTCACTTTAGCGTCAAAATAGTGACACATATTAGCGTTTCAAGACATCAATTTTTGCATCATTACAACGTCGCAGTAGCATTGTCGTTCGACGGTAATAGTGTCAACAAACCTATGTGCGCAAAGTCGATGCTATTAGCGTCGTTCGTTTTGCGTCGCCAAGCCTATGGCGTGAAGTTGACGCTAATGCGTTCCTACTCTCTTCAGCACCAAGATAGCGATGCATTAGAGGCTATTTTGCTGCGTCTCTAATCGATCTTTTTCTTGTAGTGGGTAGCAGTGACACTGGTCGAAAGCAGAGTAAAAAAGAGATGAAATGACTGCTCCTACCAGCCCATGGGATCTTTTCTTTTTCTACCGCGAGGTAGAACAGAAGAATGCACTATGAACTTCTCATCCTCTACCAGTTGCTGGTTAGCTTGGTTAGTTCTACCAGTTCATTAGGTTAATTAATAAGCATAACTGCCTACAATGCATTCATATCCATATCTGCGTATTGTTTGACCCTTTGCATAATTGCCACAAGACATGTGTGCACAACTATATAATATGTCGGTCACAGGCTTGTAGCATTATAATAATTAACTCATTATAAGATTACCATATTGTCACACCTCCTTTGAATCATTCACATCATCTTGCAAAAGTGAATCTTAGAATCCTATCATTTTTGTGCAGATGCACATGTCTTCTAATGTACATATTTGTTTATATCCAGAAGAAGATAATCATGATGAACGACTGGTGGTCAAGATAATCATGAGATAAGTACAGCTCTACCACATGATCTGAGTGACATGGCAAGCAATGATTTCACAGCCTACCACAACAAAAATTAGAAGGTTTAGCTTTTGCAACATACGACAACGTATCCAATTAAAGCAGTCAAATTTATCCTCGAGATTAAGACATGGCACAACATGTGTTTGCAAGCTCACACAAATTACAGGATCCTTTGTTTGACTGCTGGATAAAATTTGAATCTTGTACGATATAGTCAGCACTACATGCCTCAATCACGTGAGCTGCGAAAATGTATGTGTCCATCTGATTATAAGATAACTTCACGTGGTAATCAGAATGTTAAACAATCGATTAAAAATATTCAGAATATCAAAATTGATTCCTTTTCCTTCATTTATTTTGGGGTACCTATTTTCTGCAAGTACATCAATAGGAGATCCATGCATTATCTAGAAGCCAAAACTCATGGCAGATTAGCTGGATGGAAAAAGAAAACACTCACCAAGCTAGAAAAATCACGCTGATCAAATCTACTCTATCATTAATACCAAACTATACTCTCAGCTCGCTTCATGTGTCTTCAGGTCTAATTGACTCCCTGGAATGCATATCTAGATTCTTTTTGTGGTCTCCTTCTTGTGAGAAGCAGGGCCTACACTTAATCAACTGGAATACTGCTCTCCTGTCAAAATACGATGGTGGCCTTGGAATTAAATCTTTACAGCTCATGAAAATTGCTCTCTTAGCCAAGAAAATCCTACCCATTCTAAACAACTCTCACGACTTATTTACTTCTGTTGTTATCCATAAGTATGGAAGCCCTCATCCGTGGAACCATAATCTTAGTAATCAGAACAAAATTCAGGCTTGGTTCTGGAGACAACTTATGTAAACTTTGGATAAAATTAAACTAAGGTTCCGGAAGTGCATTGGTAATGGTGTCACCACTAATGCTTATTGTGATCCTTGGCTTTTCAATATTCCTATTAACTACATGCCTACTTATGTCAATGTTCATTTGGCTTTGTGTACTTATATGATTGTTGATCTTATCCTTAATAATGCCTGGAATGTTGATATTCTGTCCAACTATTTTGCCCCATGTTTGGTTGATAAAATTCTTGACATTAAATTGCCTATTTTCCCCAAGGATGATACATGGGTGTGGGTTCTAGATAATTCTGAAATTCCTTCTGCCAAATCGGTATATAACTTTATTTGTAAGCCACTAGTGCCGCCTAGACATGCTTGATGGTTGGGATGGAATAGAATTTGAAGCATCAAGGTCCTCGAAAAAATTCAGATTTTTCTTTGGAAGTTAGCTCACACTCATTTGCCTACCACATATGCTTACTAAGTTCAACCCTTCTATCAACCCTGTGTGTACTTTATGTGATTTGGATGTTGAAACAAATGTACATCTTTTTTTCAAATGCCAGATTGCTTCTCGGGTGTGGGATCTATTTCAGTGTAAAACTAATTATGACTACAAGTTTTTTCACACTTGGGAGGATGGTAAATGGGTGTTGGAAGGCAGTGATCTCCTTGATACTTCTTCTATTTCTAAACTTCAGACCCTCCTTGCCTTAACCTTTTGGGGTATTTGGAGAATGCGTAATGATGCTCATTTCAATTCCATCCAAGCAATTCATGTCGAGGTTTGGTCGCGGGTCTTGGCTTCATTCTATGAGTTACAAACACCCATTCCTGAGGGGACTTCCCCAACGACCCCTACTTTGGGAAGTTGGGAGCCTCCTCCCCATTCTGTATTCAAATTGAACACAGATGGTTCCTTTGTGAGCCATGGGGAGGGGGGAGTAGGCTATGTTGTGCGAAACTCTAATTCCGTATTCTTATGTGCAGGGTCTGGTCCTGGCAAATTTCACTCAGCGCTGGAAGCTAAAATATGGGCTATTAAATGTGGCTTAATGCATTGTATCAAGCTTGGTGTACAAAAGATCATTTTAGAAACGGATTCGAAGATTGTTGTTTCAATTATCAACTGTGAAGTTGTCTGCCCTTGGAGAATCAAGAACATTGTTTCTGATATTTGGACTCTGAGCTCAAATTTTACTTATTTTACATGTAATCATGTGGGCAGATTATGTAATGCGGAAGCAGACCTTTTAGCGTATTTTGGTAGACGATCGAATATCGATCTTTTTTGGGAGGATGATCCACCTCCGAGAATCCTCAATATTTTGTATCAACCTTAATTAATGGAAGCATTGTTGTTTTAAAAAAAAATGCTTCTTTGTTGTGTACCCAACTATGCGATCACGTGGGCTTGCGTTGCCGGTCTGTGTGCAACATTGATCACGGGGTTCTTCTCTGGTCCCTTGATAACCCTCTGCAGCTCATCATGTTTTCTTTGATTTGCAACTATACATCATGCAAACATTCTTTAGTTAATTAGACATGACTAGCGGGCATAATTACTTCATCTGAATTTCATATGTAATATACTTTGATTGACCCAGTTTCAGATGAACCCATTCTTTTTGCATGCAGAAAACTCTGAGGATAAGCAGTAACTGCCATAGAACAGCTTCATGGAGTGGTAGGCGAATTTGGATTGCTAGTGCTTCCATTCATTGCTTCACACAGCACACAGGTAGAAATATGCCAGGCCAGACTCTTCATCAAAGGTTCACATACACTACAAGAAAATCGCGATTTTCCGACGGATAATTTTTGACGGTTCTAAATCCGTTGCAATTTGCGACGGAGTTTTCGACGGTTCCGTTTCCGACGGATTTTTCGACGGTTATGACCGTCGAAAATAATTTATATTATTATTTAATTTTTTGACGATTAGGAACGTCGATATTTTCGACGGATATCCATCCGTCGTAATTTTCGACGGTTACGACCGTCGGAAATAAAAAAAATTAAATTATATATTTTTTAATATTATTATTAAATTTTTTCGACGATTAGGAACGTCGATATTTTCGACGGATATCCATCCGTCGCAATTTCCGACGACTTTTCCGACGGTTACTATCGTCGGAAATAAAAAATTAAAATATATATATTTTAATATTATTATTAAATTTTTTCGACGGATTTTCCGACGGTTGTGACCGTCGGAAATAAAAAAATTAATTATATTATTATTTAATTTTTTGACGATTAGGAACGTCGATATTTTCAACGGATATCCATCCGTCGCAATTTTCGACAACTTTTCCGACGGTTAGGACCGTCGGAAATAAAAAAATTAAATTATATATTTTTAATATTATTATTAAATTTTTTCGACGGATTTTCTGACGATTGTGACCGTCGGAAATAAAAAAATTAATTATATAATTTATTATATTATTATTTAATTTTTTGACGATTAGGAACGTCAATATTTCCGACAGATATCCATCCGTCGCAAAATCCGCCGCAATTTCCGAAGGTCGTAATCGTCGATAAAATAAAAAATAAATATTTTATATAACTAAATAAAATAAAAATATTTATTATTTACGTTTTCGACGATCGAAACCGTCGGTAATTAAAAATTCGTTATCCAGCTTTTTTTTCCCTTTTCCCGCTTTTTTTCCACTTTTTTCCTTTATATATTTTCCCTCCTCCCTCTTCTCTCTCCCTCCTCCCTCCACTCCTCTCTCTCTCCCTCTCCCGGCCGCGAGCACCGGATCGGCCTCTCCCGCGCGCCGGACGCCGGCGACCCTTCCACGCTGGACGCTGACGACCCTCTCCCGCACCGACGACCCTCTCCCGTGTCGGCGTATCTCTCTCTCCTGCTCCGCGCCGGCATCTCTCTCTACTGTCGGCCGGATCCGGCCTCCAGCGGCCGGATCGGTCGCCAGGCGGCCGGAACCTGGCGGCGGATCCGGCCGCCTGGCGGCCGGATCCGAACGCCAGGCGGCCGGATTCGAACGCTAATTTTTTTATATTTAAAAAATTATTTGCGACCGTCAAAAGATCGACGGTTGCGATGTCCGTCTAAAGTTTCGACAGTTGGGACCGTCAAAAAATTACGACGACTCGGACCGCCGGTCGATATTTCCGACGGTTGCAACCGTCGGAAAAGGCCGGCGGTCCGAACCGTCGGCCTTTTCCGACGGGTTCGGACCGCCGGCCTTTTTCGGCGGTTGCAACCGTCGGAAATATCAACGGTTCTAACCGTCGGGGACTTTTTAATTTCGACGGGTCGAACCGTCGGGGACTGTTCCGACGGCCAGAACCGTCGATATTTTCGACGAATTTTTTTCGACCGTCGTAAATCCGTTTGCGATGAAACGATTCCGACTGAAAAATCGTCGGTAATTGCGTTACCGACGATTTTCGGGCTGATTACCGACGGTTCGGACCGTCGGTAATATGCGTTTTTCTTGTAGTGATATATTTTTGCTATACTTCCCATAGATGACATGATCAATAAATATATATATATATTTTGCTGATTCATTTCTGATAAACTTTTGGCTTCCAAAGTGTCAATCAATGTCTGCTAAAACAACATGTCGTCCAACATCAAAAGTTGGTGACAAAGGCAGGAGAGCGGGCGTTTCTCTTGGCGTTCTGCGTCAATTGGCTTGTGCAGAATAGTAAAATCTAACCGCAGGTTGCAATCTACACCTTAGAAATTTTGGGCTAATAAAGCTTGCAGTAAATCGTTTTCTTGTTATATATGTTCATTGCATCTTGTCATCTGGTGCGCTTTCTCTGCACTAGGCATGCAACTGTGACATTTTTCTCCGGGCAAACATCTTGTTATTATCGATGATGTTTAAAAACAAAAACCAATTTGCTTCTGGCGGATCGACTTGGATTACTTAGACGTAGTATGGATCAACGATCACAGCTCCGCATTGTCGCATTGTTTCGGAATGTTTTATCGACATCTTAATCGGATCAGAGCAACTAAAGAGCATCACCGGCAAAAAAAAAAGTTTGCCCTGTTGTACTTGTAACGCAGTGCAGGTACAGGCGCACGACATTTCTACCAGCTGCCTGCTGCCCTCCATTGTCCTCTTGCCAAGTTAGAAGGATGATGGCGGACAGGATCACCTGGGGGAAGATCTCCGCTGGATTCTCCCACGTTCTTTTAATCTTTTCGGTGTCCGCTGTCTCAATGTATTTAGCCGCTTGCGCTTGTGTACCCATTGCATGACATGTCGTCCCTCCCTGCTGCTCTGGTTGGAAAAGAGCAGGCGCAGCAGTGCGTCAATCGGATGTTACATGGCACCGCCGGACCACGTGGGAACGCCGACGTCGGCCGGTGGGCCGCGGAGCAGAGGGGCCAATTTAAGGTCTTGTCGCACGAGGGAGAAGGCGGCCAAGTGGCGAGCGGCAGCACTGGGGGGCTTCTGAGCACTTCGAGTTACTTGGCTTAATTTATCGACGTACTCTGTTTCTTCATATCACACGTACTCTGTTTCTTCAGATCACACGAGTCCTGTACGTTTATGATCCTTGTACTACTAAATACTTATTAATGCGTGAATCCTCTTATAGTAGTGACCGGTGTACTGTTTCAACTGTTGCCCATGTTGGAGTTGGTGAATACTTCAGGGTCCCTTATTTCTCACATCGAATTCGCACGCGTGAGCTTAGGGGAATCTGAGTATTACTCAATTAACATTATTGTTGGCGTACGAACGAAAAGGGGGTTCGGGGGATCCCGCCCCCCGACGGCGGTCCCTCTCGCCGGTGAGCGGACGAGGGTTCGGGGGCAGCTCCTTCGAAACCTAGACGGATTTTGAGCTTTTGTTTAGTCGGCCTGTGTGCTTTGGATTAAATTTTTCTCTGTTTGTTTGGGTTTTAAACTCGGTTTGGAGAGGCTATTAATAGCCTAATTTCTGGTGTAATATGTGTGGTGGCTGTAAACCTAAACGATATAGTGGAACCTCTTTGCAGGACGTAGACCTCATCTAAAGGATGAACCTAGGTAAATTCGTGTGTCTCCTCTATTTTTCTACAATCTTCTCTTCTTATTCTCGAATTTTTCCATCAGCCCAAACCACCAGCATTATCCTTTCAATTTGTTTATATGTATGATTATAATATATTGAGCACGTAGGGCCTATGCGATGATAAATATATTTATAGAAGTTTAATTTGAAGAACAAGAGTTTGGTGCAGCATTTGATTTTGATGTCTTGATGGGGTAATATTAGGAGCAGCACGTGGAAAGAGCCAAGATGTGAAAGAGACGCTGACGCCCACAACTGCTTGGCTCTGTACGTACTTTTCCTCCTCTTCCCAGACGGACACGTCGGTCACATTTGTTTGCTGATACAGAACCTCTAATTATTTAGCTCCTGTGGCTGTGACTGCTCGCTACGATTTGCTACAAATTCCAGGCCAAATTAATTAAGATTGATTTAAGAACAAACAAATAAGATAATTGAACATTAATCAGCAACTTGATTAGGCTTCCATAGTGAACATACAAATAACAAAGAAGAGGAGACCAATAACATCTAAAGATCAAATGCATGCGTGCTTTCTTCTGCTCGTCCGGCCGGATGCCGGTAAACTTTTATCTGCAGGAAGAGGGCGGCGTACTTACATGCATGGATGGAAGTAATTAATGAAAAGGTGCTAAAAAGGACGTAGACACACATAATTATTTTAATTAACGGTAAATTTCCAGAAGGGCGGACGCCTGAAGAATCAGCGCCTCCTCGCCGCGGTCTCCCTCTGGGCGTTGAAGTAGACGGCGGCCACGGGGAGGCCGAGTTCGTTCTCGGCGGCGAAGCGCCGGGCGTTGAAGCAGTCCCGCGTGTCCGGGGCGCTCACGCCGTTCCTTCTCTTCTGCTTGAACAACGCGAACACGAACCTGTGGATGCCGATGTTGGGTCTCGGGCTCTCGTAGCTCACCACCTCTCTCCCTGCATCACGCTCGTAACAGTCAAAACAGGGCTACTCGTCAATATCATTTTCTGACTTCTGTACTTTTTGTTTTATGTTTTTTCCCTGTTTAACTATGTCGCATCCCTGTCCAATCCAGAAGCTTAAAGAGGGATCAGATTACGGGTAGGATATATGTTTGGGTGCGTTCGACTGTTCATGTTCGACAGATGGCACACAGAAGGCACAAAACAAGTCAAACGAAGAAAACGAACTGGGGGAGACAACAAAGTAAGAAACATACCGAAAGAAGCATCAGTGGTGCCTGGGATATCAGTCACAATCCTAGATAGAGTGGGGAAAAAAACATGTTAGTATTGATATAACATAATTAATTAATGTGCTTACACAATATCATGCTTAGATACGTTCCTGATAGTTTAATATAATTAATTCTTTTTCCTTTTTGTTTATCTGACATTATAATTGATGGCTGCGTTATATATTGTAGAACAGTGGTTTAACGATGATTTTTACCAATGCAGATGCTCCCTGAGATATGGATCACTAGGGCCTGGTACATCTGGGTCGGTCATCACCTGAAACGATCACAGAGGCATGCAGGTATAAGTGCGTTGGTATATATATCTTGCATATGTTTATTGGCAACTGAGTCAAAAGTGGCAGCTGCATGGTTCTGCTCTGCTGCAGGGCGTGCCTAAGTCGGTCCAGGGATCTCGAGTACTGAAGTGTGTGAGTGCAATGCATACGTACGTACGTACGTAGCGTACGTACCAGTGTGAAGAAGGACCTCATGTCGCCTCCCTGGACCTCGACCCTGGGCTTGGAGGCCACCGAGGAAGGGTAGAACTCATGGCCGTTGAAGACCAGCTTGTTGGAGTTATACGTCACCACCATCTTCACGCTCGGCTCGAACGAGTCCAGCACCTCTCCGATCACCCTTCCTACTACCAGCGGTTCCATCAGTCTTCCCATTTCTGTTTCTGTGGGCAGGAATTCTGAACCAGGCAACTTAAATAAATTATGGAAGCGATGATTAATTAGAAGCTTAGAGAGAGAGAGAGAGAGAGAGAGAGAGAGATGTTTCAATTGGGTGAAGGGAGCAGGACTGAAGGAGCCCTATTTATAGTGTCTGGGAGAGCACATGTGTCGAGCTGCGAACTGGAAGAGGGCCGTGTGTGAATCATGAGGGGGAATCTTTTATTCCCACTATTTCTGATGGAAAAGGAGGGGAGGCTAACAGGATCTGTGAATTGTGATGTCCCAAAGCCTATATACATGCTATCCATAACTTGGTGCATTTATGACATATGGACCGATTCTTTAACTGTTGCATGCAGCATTCAGCAAAAAATGCATGTGATCTCTAGGTTACTCTGCTTTGGTCTGTTAAATTAGTCATCAATTGAGGACTTATATCCATATTTATGTTCATAGAGGCTAACGCTTCCACTCTTCCTTGAGAAAGCTTCCACTTATATAAGCATCTCATGTCATGTAATGCATAACGCATATCAAGTCAAGAACTATCATGTTCGCTGCATAAAGTCCAAGTTAATAATATATTTATATAAATATATAGAGAGAAAGTTGTTACAAGAAGATATTTTCTTCAACATGCATGGCTTCTGCTTTTTGAACAGATGAAACTTGATGAAAGTACCGAAGAAGCTTTCTCACTTGCTGCAACTTGATAAAAAAGGTAGAAACTGCATATATAGTTGATGGAGAAAGAATGAAAGGCGCACAAGTCACCACTGTTAAAAACAACCATATGATTGTAAATTTTCTGAAGTAACTTCTCATGTAGATTGCAATAATACAAGGAGTTGGAGTACTGATTGAGATTGGGAACAGATGAATCATTTGTCCTCTTTAGGAGTTTGCAACATTTCCCTTCAGGTTCTGCTGCATGAACAGTCACGTCAATTCCATGTTCATCTTTGTTTTGCTGATTGCTCTCGTCACTCGTCAGTCATCAGGAGGTACATGATATTAATATATAACACTACGCCGGGCATGAAGTATCAGCATGTTAAAATATATGGTGCTCAGGAGAATTCAACTCTCAGAATTGCTGTTCAAAGATGACATGGCGAAATTCTCTGTTCTGTGGAGAGAGCACCGATCAAGGAACTCAGTAGACGGCTAGTTTTAGTTAATTAGGAGTATAAAGATACATATGGAAATCAACTCACTACTACTCCTTCGGCAAAAGGATGGGGTGAGTTGTGTTCAAAGAACCTTCCATAAAATGCAATTGCATGCATGCCACCAATCGATGGATGGTAATTATACATTCCTCTGTGAAAGCATAAAGAAAAAGCATGCACTCACACATCTGGCAACCACACCATTCCATGTCCACTCTCAGTAATACCACCACTCCACGAATAATTAATTAGAAGTGCCTCGATGTCAACTCAGCAGCAAAGTTGATCCCTCTCCCACGGTCCCTGATGTGGCAAAAGGAAGGTTGTTGGCTTCCTGAAATGGTGAAACCAGGCATCACACTTTTATCACCATGTCTATCTGCAAAAGGGATAGCAAAAGCTTAATCTTCTAGCTTCCATTGTCCATGAAAGACATGGTCCATAAATATTCCTCATCGCTAGCTATACGTCTATTTAATTAATCTACTCATATTTGTCGTCTGTTCTCTGGTTGTATGTATGTATGAAACAATATGAGCTGTAAGTAACCAGCCGACATGGCGATATTATTCCAAGACCAAATCTTATCAAAATTTTGCCAACAATGAGAGAGAAATCGGCATGTATTATATGATGCATGAAATCGTTAAGTTCTTTGGCAGAATGTGGCACCACGTGCAGCAGACTTTAAGTTTCAGAAAAGTAGTTCATGCATATCGCATTTGTGCATGACAGGGCAACATGAACGCCATCAATTTCAGTACAGATAAAACGATTCCGTCTAAAAGATTTATTAGGTAAACGATATTGTCAAAATCCATATACTTTGTAGATGTCAACCATTTTTGTCTATGGACAAACACTGAACATATCACATCGTGAATGGATTGGGTCAAATTCGAACCCGATTCGAAAAGTTCTAAAACCGGAGAGTTCTCATTCATTTGCGACTTAAAATGATTTTGATGTGTGACATAATGATTATGTTGTTGTACAGTTCATTTGGTTCTTGGCGAAACCAAAAATTGATATTTCTACTTTTTCAATTTATGAGACATTGGGCATGTTTTGTAACACTTCAAAAATTCACCCTAAAAATTAAAAAATAATTAAAAAAATTCGACAGTGTTAATTCATTCGTCATCACATAATTCTAATAATAATAGTAATGCAGCGAAAACTATGATTCATTAAAATAGGATAAAATCATCGTCAATTCAGCAGAAAACTTTAATAAAAATGCTTGTAACGTCATGTCATAGTAATTAGAAAAAATATTTACCATTTTATAAAACTCTTCTAGATAGAATCTTAAAGACTTGTGCCTCATTTATTCTTATATCATGTGCAACTTTGTCGTTATGAGATCAGTCATCCATTCAAGCGTATCAGTTATCTGCATAGATCCAGGATGCAAGATTTTTCAATTAAAGTATGTAAAAGTCATGCAATGAAATACATCTTAAGCAGATTACTACATGACATATATAATAGTTTACGTGCATGAAATAAACATGCATGAATGTAATGTCATAATCATATGATAAACAAATTAATAACTCATAACATAATAATATTGTGTATCGATAATAGTAACATTAATGGACATGTAATATGTAACAGTCAATACATCAAATAGTAGGCATGCCAAGTGACTAATACTTATCTCAGTAATATCCTTTGGATTGCTTTATAACCCTTTGAACTCACTTTCATGGTCACCAATCAGTCAATTCAGTAATAATCTTTGATCTTATATGAAGAATCAAGTCATGCCCTTGTAGAATAGCTAGGCCTCGGAGCCAAGTGTCACTCCTGCCCACTGAAGGGCGCGCCCCGAGCGGGCGTGGCCATGCGCGCGAGGAGGCGGGCGTGGCCGGGGCGATTCCTACTCCTAGTAGGAATAGGAGTCGTCCAACACTCCGAAGGTCCGACGAGGAGGGAGGAGCTTCTGGAGATGAAGACTTGGACTCCTATCGTGAGTAGGAGGACGAGTGCGTGGAGAAGTGCAGGATCGGAAGGATTCCTACTCCTAGTAAGAATAAGAATTCGGACCTCTCCTAGGTCGAGTAGGACTTGGGCACGGATGGAGCTTCCTTCTGGATCGAGGTCACTTGGAGATGAAGTCCTAATCATAGGAGGACTGAAGATGGGGAGAGGCCACAGGAAAACAATCCTAGTCCTAGTAGGACTAGGACTTGTCCCGGCGGACGCACCCGGGACGTGCCCCAGACATGGCAGGGCACCAGGAGGGCGGCCTGACCAGTTTGCCTTGAAGATGGACTTTGAAGGAGTGCTGGCCGAATTTTTCTAGGACTCCAAGGTTGCTGGATTTCTACTCCTACTCCAAGGAGTTTTTCTAGAGAATGGCTCGCATGCCTAATAGGATTAGGTCCTTAACTTAGACTAGGAGTTGTTTCTCTTGGGCACTATAAAAGGACATGTAATCAAGCTTGTAAGATCATCCTGGACAATATGAGATTGCTCAATAATATTCTCTAGTTTTCCTCTAAACTCTTAGCCTCCCTCTCTTCTTCCTGGGCGGGTGTTTCGTTGTGCATCCGGGGCGTGTACGGCCGGGGTCCAAGGCACGTCCATACGAGGGCTGATCGGCGACCGAGCAGGGTTCATCAAGCCGCACGTCTGGTGTTTCATATCCGAAGCATAAGGGCATGACAACGTGGTATCAGAGCTTAGGTTCCGACTATGTCAGGAGAAGAAGGTGCTTCGAGCAAAGGCCGTTCGATGGAAGCTGAGGACATGACCCGGGGTCGAGTCCAAGGTGCGGACGGTGGGGAAAAGAAAAAGAATACGCGAGCAAAGTCCAGAGATCCCGGCAACCATATTGAGAAGAATATGGGGGCGCTAGAACGAAGTCTTCAGGAAACGGACGAGGCGGTTCGTATCTTGGAAGCCGCGGCAGGAGAACACAGCTTGGCACTAGAGCAAGGAGGAGCCTTACACCAGGAGCTGTCCAGCCGCGTTGCAGCCATAGAGGAGGCTATGGATGCAAGGTGGAAGGCCATGGAGACAAATTTGTTGCTGCTCAAAGGCCTTCTCTTCGATGCAGGAGGGCTGCGATCGAAGACCCCGGTGCCCAAGTTCTTGGAACCGGAACTGAAGAAATATGATGGTGCGCGGGAGGCGACGACCATCGACAATTTTCTTTGATGTCTTGAAAAGGGTTTCAAGACGAGCAAGATCGTGGTCGAGAAGGACCAGATCGACATGGCTGTGCGCTACCTGGTGGATGGTGCGCTCTTGTGGTGGCGTCGGATGGAGGAAGGAGACGAGACTCCGATAGAGTCTTGGGCAGACTTCAAGGTGGAATTGAAGAAGCAATTCTACCCCGGCAATGCACAAGAAGTGTCTATGAACAAGCTGACCTCTCTCAAGCAAACGGGTTCCGTGAAGGAATATATCGAAAAGTTCCAACCGCTTATGTTGGAGATGCTCGGGAGCATGGAGGAGTCGACATGGTTGTTCTTCTTCCTGCGGGGGTTGAAACCATGGGCGGCTCAGGAGTTGAGACGTCAGAGGATAACGACCATGAACGGAGCATTGGTCGCTGCTGAAGCTTTGGTGGAGTTTTCAGCAAACCGGGATCCGGGATCCTGGCGCGTGTGCTAAGGATCAGGGCAAGTCCAAGAAGGACGAAGCCCGAGCAGGTGGCAAGAAGAACGATAAGCAAGAGAAGAAGGCGACGACATCGAAGGGAGATGCTAAGAAGACGGTTAGATGCTTCCTCTGTGGAGGGCCGCACTATGCGAGGGAGTGCGACACGAAGAAGGGACTCTCGACCATGGCATCTACCATGGACACCGAGCAAGGCGCTGCACACATGGGGTCTATAATGGCGCTGACGACTGCTGCCGCAACGCTCCCGACGAAGGAAGTGAAGAAGATTGCGAAGGGCCTGATGTTTGTGGAGGTCGTAGTGAATGGCCACACTTCGACCGCTCTGGTTGATACTGGAGCCACGCACAACTTCATGGATTCAAGAGAAGCGGCACGACTTGGCATACGGTATGTCAAGGAGCCAGGCCTAATCAAGACCATGAACGTGGCCTCCCAGCCAATCCTTGGTACGGCCAAGGATATCCACGCGAAGGTGGGGGAGTGGGAAGGAGCGATCACCATGACGATCGTCAACATGGATGACCATCGGTTCGTCCTAGGCATGGAGTTTATGGATGTGTTCCGTGAGGTGAGACTTTCCCAGGAGGGGATTCGTTTTCTATCTCAGGAAGCTTCGCATGAAGTTGCCACGACGAGGGCCAGTGTGAAATCCAAGATGCTTTCGACGATGCAACTTGATAAGGGCATACGTCGGAAGGAGGTCACCTACTTGGCTGCCTTGAAGCTCAACGAGACCAGGCTCAAGGTTCAAGGCATTCCAGAGGACGTGAAAAGGCTTTTGGAGCAGTACAAGGATGTAATGCCGCCAGAGCTGCCGAGCAGACTTCCTCCTCGCCGAGATATCGATCACGCCATCGACCTGGTGCCAGGTGCGAAGCCTCCGGCTATGGAGCCATATCGTATGGCACCTCCGGAGCTGGAGGAGCTTCGGAAATAGCTGAACGAGTTGTTGAAAGCTGGGTTCATCAGGCCCTCGAAGGCACCCTATGGGGCGTCGGTCTTATTTCAGAGGAAGCAGGATGGGTCGATGCGGATGTGCATCGACTACAGGGCACTCAACAAAATCACCGTGCGGAACAAGTACCCGATCCCGCTAATCGGAGATCTCTTCGACCGACTCGGAAAAACGAGGTTCTTCTCCAAGTTGGACTTGAGATCGGGGTACTGGCAGGTGAGGATTGCGAAAGGGGATGAAGACAAGACGACGTATGTGATGCGGTACGGATCATATGAGTTCTTGTTGATGCCCTTCGGCCTCATGAATGCACCGGCGACCTTTTGTACGATGATGAACAAGATCTTTCACCCACTATTGGACAAGTGCGTGGTGGTGTACTTGGACGATATAGTGGTATACTCGGAGATGCTGGCAGAGCACGTGGAGCATCTCGGGGAGGTGTTCAGGCTGCTGCGTGAGAACGAGCTATTTGTCAAGTTGGAGAAATGCTCGTTCGCCCAACCGGAAGTGATGTTCCTTGGGCACCATATTAAAGCCGGGAAGATCAACATGGACAAGGGGAAGGTCCAAGCTATTCTCGACTAGGAGCCACCAACGAACGTTCCGAAGATGCGATCGTTCTTGGGACTCGTCAACTACTACATAAGGTTCATCAAGGGATACTCGCGATGAACTACGCCCCTCACCGACCTTCTGAAGAAGAACGCGAAGTGGGTATGGTCAGAGAAATGCGTGGAGGCATTTGAAGGCCTGAAGAACGCAGTGGCAGAGGAGCCGTGCTTGCGTATACCCGACTACGGGAAGCTGTTTGAGGTGCAAACGGACGCTTCCGACTTCGCATTGGGTGATGTCCTCATGTAGGAGGGACACCCAGTGGCCTTCGAGAGCCGGAAGCTCAACAAGGCCGAGCAACGATATTCGGTCCATGATAAGGAGATGACCGTGGTGGTGCACTGCTTGCGCACGTGGAGGCATTATCTTCTTGGGAGCGCATTCGTTGTGAAGACGGGCAACGTAGCAACATCTTACTTTCAGAATCAGGAGAAGCTGAGCCCGAAGCAGGCACGATGGTAGGACTTCTTGGCGGAGTTCAATTACGTCTTGGAATATAAGATGGGGCGGACCAACGTGGTGGCCGATGCCCTAAGTCGCAAGGTGCAGCTTGCGACGATAAGCGCCATCCGCATGGACTTCAAGGATCACATCCGGGAGGGATTAAAGCAGGATCCTAAGGCTCTGGAGATTCTTCGACTTGTCGAGGAGGGCAAGTCACGATGATTCTGGATAGAAGATGGGTTGTTGTTCACAGTAGGACGTCGGTTGTACGTGCCACGATGGAAGGGTCTTCGACGGTTGATATTGAAGGACTGTCATGACTCGAAGTGGGCGGGCCACCTAGGAGCGGCTCGTACCTTGGCGTTGGTTGAGGACTCCTACTTCTGGCCTCAGATGACAGAGGATGTCGAGGCATATGTGAGGACATGTCTCAAGTGTCAGCAGGACAAATTTGAGCAGAAGAAGCCGGCAGGGTTGCTGGAACCTTTGCCCGTACCGGAGCGTCCATGGCAGATGGTGACTATGGACTTCATCTCAGCCTTGCCTAAATCTGGGGGAGCGGGATCGATCATGGTAGTGATCGACAAGTTTTCAAAGTATGGAACCTTCATCCCGGCTCCAAAGCATTGCTCGGCGGAAGAGGTCGTCCGCTTGTTTGTCAAGCATGTAGTAAAATACTGGGGCGTACCTGAGATCATCGTTAGTGACTGTGATCCGAGGTTCACGGGTCACTTCTGGAGGGAGCTCTTTCGGCTCCTGGGGACGGAGCTGCGCTTCACGATAGCTTTCCACCCCCAGACGGATGACCAAACGGAGCGGGCCAACCATCTTCTGGTAATCTACCTGAGGCACTTTGTTGCAGTCAATCAGGAGGATTGGGCCAAGCTCTTGGACGTTGCACAATTTTCGTACAACATGCAAAAGAGCGAGGCGACACAACAAAGCGCGTTCGAGATCGTCATTGGGAGGCAGCCAGTGACACCTGTAGGACTAGCGGCCAGGTACGCGGGGAAGTGTCCGACGGCGTATCATGTGGCGCGTGGTTGGCAGAACAACCTCGAGGCGTCGAGGGCCATCTTGGATAAAGCGGTGCGCAAAATAAAAAAGTTCGCTGATCAGAAGCGGAGGCATGTCGAGTTCTAGGTGGGAGACAGGGTTCTTGTGAAGTTACGAACGCGTCAGTTCAAAGCACTTAGAAACCTGCACCAAGGGTTGTTGAGAAGGTACGAGGGTCCCTTCGTCATCACCAAGCGAGTAGGCACGGTAGCCTACAAGGTGGATCTTCCCAAAGAACTGCGACAGATCCATCCAGTGTTCCACGTGAGCATGCTGAAGAGATTCTATGGGGATGCAGAAGACTCTGGGCGTGAAGTGGAGACACAAGGATTAATGAACGACATGAGCACACCGACAAGTTCAAGAGGCGCACCGGAGTTGCCGGGGATGGCAACAACTTTGGTGGGGGAGGATGTCACTCCTGCCCACTGAAGGGCGCGCCCCGAGCGGGCGTGGCCATGCGCGCGAGGAGGCGGGCGTGGCCGGGGCGATTCCTACTCCTAGTAGGAATAGGAGTCGTCCAACACTCTGAAGGTCCGACGAGGAGGGAGGAGCTTCTGGAGATGAAGACTTGGACTCCTATCGTGAGTAGGAGGATGAGCGCGTGGAGAAGTGCAGGATCGGAAGGATTCCTACTCCTAGTAGAAATAGGAATTCGGACCTCTCCTAGGTCAAGTAGGACTTGGGTGCGGACGGAGCTTCCTTCTGGATCGAGGGTCACTTGGAGATGAAGTCCTAATCATAGGAGGACTGAAGATGGGGAGAGGCCATATGAAAACAGTCCTAGTCCTACACTAGGACTTGTCCCGGCGGGCGCACCCGGGGTGCGCCCCGGACATGGCAGGGCGCCAGGAGGGCGGCCTGACCAGTTTGCCTTGAAGATGACTTTGAAGGAGTGCTGGCCGAATTCTTCCAGGACTCCAAGGTTGCTGGATTTCTACTCCTACTCCAAGGAGGTTTTTCTAGAGAAGGGCTTGCATGCTTAATAGGATTAGGTCCTTAACTTAGACTAGGAGTTGTTTCTCTTGGGCACTATAAAAGGACATGTAATCAAGGCTTGTAAGACCATCCTGGACAATCTGAGATTGCTCAATAATATTCTCTAGTTTTCCTCTAAACTCTTAGCCTCCCTCTTTTCTTCCTGAGCGGGTGTTTCATTGTGCATCCGGGGCGTGTACGGCCGGGGTCCAAGGCACGTCCAAACGAGGGCTGATCGGCGACCGAGTAGGGTTCGTCGAGCCGCACGTCTGGTGTTTCGTATCCGAAGCGTAAGGGCATGACACAAGGCTCCCGTCACCCGAAGGCGATTAGAAATAGACATATCGTTTCCGATAAGATTCATTTATTCCTCCAAAAAAAATGCTAACTCCAATGTGCAGGGCACAGTAATTTTAGAAGAAAATTCTAACACACATAGAGCAAGACACAATATTTCATGTCATTCAGTTGAGAGGTGACAAATAACAATATTCTTTAATTGTGTTCATTATTTGCACAATCATCAAATAGTTTACGTCTCTCAGTCTCATATTTTAACCTAATTATGACTGTGCATGCATTTCGTATAAATATCATATACATCCACCAAGCATTAATACATATTATAAATGCTTAAAAGTCATTTCTGGTCAATCACGATCGTGACTATTGTTGGTCACAATTGTGGCCGAGACACGTAACTTGGAAAGTATTCCAAGTGCTGGTCAGGATCATGACCAGATGTCACGGCCGTATCATGCTCGTGTCACAGCCTGTGCCTTCAGGCAATATGATCATGAGCGAGACCAATTCTGGACTCAACAATTTCTCCACGTGTTCACAGTCATGACGAGGTCGTCATGGCTATGCTTGCCCATCATGGTCATGATAGAGTCTACCATGGTCGCGAATGATGCAAAATTTTATATAGCGCAAATACTAGCAAGAGAATTAGTTCGAATCAAATAATAAAGAGTGAGAAGAGTGTCGAGACCACGTAATTTAGTTAGATGACAAATGAAAGATAATATTTGGTTCAAAAGAATTAAAACAAAGAGGATTAGAATTGATCCAGTCTAAAGTCTAAAATATATATGTTAAAGATGTCTAGATAAGATGACATATATACGTTGAATGTAAAATATGAATAGATTCGAATTATCTGGTGGAAATGATGTCAAAATTTAAAGGACTCAAACAAGATGACCTGACTATCTTATCTTAATATTAGAGAGAGAAACTTCAATCGAATCAATTTCTAACTAACTTTTGAAAAAATCATTTAACGATGAAATCCTATCTCAAAAACCTCTCAACCGAGTGAGTTAATGATCCAAAAATCTCCAAAACTCAATCGAGTAAATAAAGATGAGATATGAAATGCTTATAAAAAAAAGCGAGAGATCGATTAACTAAGAGAGGGCAAAAGAACAAATCTCGATAATACCAACCGGTTAAATTCGAGTACTCGGAAGAAAGCATTAAAATCAACATACATATTTAGAAAATTCAGAATAGTAAATCTTATTCACGATCTAACAAAGTCTAACATGAATGGATTCTAATCATAACTATATTACATAAATAAAAACATTATCAAGATTGCATTAGAGAGATAAACAAAAGTCTAAAAGAAAGAAAAAGGAGAAATAATCACTTCAAAATTATCTAAACTCCTATGGAAGAATCTCCACCAAGTAGACGATGCTTCTTGCCTCTGCATGAATTTTGAATTTAGACTTGAATGATTAATTGAGGTGATGTGGACCCCTTTTTATAGTCGAAAATCCATTTGCCCTCTAAGAATCAACACGAATCGTGTCATACTTGCCGCATTAATCAAAATATAATTATTTGACAAAGAAAATCTGACGAAATTAATAACACATGTCGTTTTCATATATTGTTAGTGTAACATTCTCCACTAGCATGTGATATTGTCTGCTTTGGACCTAAGTCCGCACGGTTTTCTCAAAATGCGTCACCCGATACTAGAGTAGCGCAACGGCTCACGTGTATACTCAGTGTGATATTGTCCGCTCTGTCCCTACTCTAGGCTCACGATTTTCTAATGTGTCACACCTAGTAAGGATATGTTCCCATATATATCCAGCATCTCTCTCGTACCTTATACATGTGGGATTAATTCAAGACATTCCTCATGCATCCTTCCCCCTTTAGGGGACTCAACGTCATCGTTGATTGATCGCACCCTACTATGCATAGAGGCTCCCACGGAGTGACTCTGATACCATATGTAACATTCTCCACTACCGTGTGATATTGTCCGCTTTGGGCCTTGGCTCGTACGGTTTTCTCAAAACACGTCACACCTAGTGAAGGACATGTTCCCATCTATACCTAGCATCTCTCCCGTAACTTATGCAAGTGGGACTAATCCAAAGCATGACTCATGCATCCTTCCCCCCCTTAGGGGACTCAATGTTCTCATTGAGTGATCGCACCCCACAATGCACAGAGGCTCATCTGGTGCATAAGACATGCTTTGGATTAGTCCAACATGCATAAGTCACGGGAAAGATGCTGAGTATATATAGGAACATGGCATTGGCATGGTAGGACGCGTTTTGAGAAAACCGTGCAAGCCGAAGCCCAAAGCAGACAATATCACACGCTAGTGAAGGATGTTATGTATGATCTCAGAGCCACTTCGCGTAAGCCTCTATGCATTGTGGGTTATGATGAGTCAACGAGGACGTTGAGTCCCATAAGATGGGAAGGGTGCTTGAGGCATGTCTTGGATTAGTCTCACGTGCATAAGTAACATGAGTGATGTTGGGTATATATGGGAACATGGCCTTGGCATGATATGATGTGTTTTGATAAAATCGTGCGTGCTTAAGCCCAAAGCGGACAATATCACACGTTAGAGAGCGATGCTGGATATATATGAGAACATGACATTGACATGGTAGAACGCATTTTAGTAAAATCATGCAAGCTTAGGACCAAAGCAGACAATATCACACGCTAGTGGGGAATGTTACATATGGTATCAGAGCCACTCTACGTGAGCCTCTATGCATGGTGGGGTGCTGATACATGCAAAATACAACATATTGTAGTTTATTATTTTAATTAATTTTTTTTATAATTTGATCATGACATGCATCATTTTTATTCACTTTTAGTCATAATTCTGGATTTATCAATTTTAATTATTAATTCTATGAATATTTTAATTGTGGATGGATTAACTAAATTTTGATAATTATTTTGCAGAAAAAATCGAATATATGATTATCCGAGAATTATATTTAATCTATATTGAACGTATCGGCGGAGAACTTCAACCCCAAATATTGTATCGGTCGAGATTCAGATGGAGGTGACGTATCGGCCGAAATTCTAAAGAATTTATCCTTACGGCCGAGATCTCTAATTCAAAAAGAGGTGTTATGGCCGATAACTCAAATGAAATCATCATTTTGACCGAGATTAGAGAGAAAATTTGTGTTTTTGGCTGAGATATGAAGGCGTAAAGATAAACGATTTTATCTTTCTGGGCGTAACGAGAGAAAATTCTTTGTTTTGGCCGAGATTCGAAGGGAGTAAGATAAGAAGGATTTATCTTTGGACGTAATGATTAAAATGATTTATCGTGTTGGCCGAGTTTATTCCGTAAATTTAAATTCAGTCGTACGATGTTACGGCCGGGATCAAATTGAAGGCCTTCCGCACCTATAAATACATGAAGAAGTCGTTGTCCCAATTCGTGCTCTGAAGTTCAGGTTTCTTCCACGGCAAGTCGTGAGCTCTGCAGGCTACGACCAAGAGGAGAGAGGTGCGACGACTGGAAGTTGATCACGACTCTGATCAAGTCCGAGAGGCTGCCCGACTGTCTGCCCAATTCAAGAGCTCTACTTTTATTCTTGGTGTAATTCTTCCAATTTTTTTATAATTTGTATTTTATTATCTCTCCAGAATTTTTAGGATGAACTCTATGTTTTTAGGATTATTATTTTATGAGATTATTAATTGAAGGGAAATGTTTGGACCCTATTTAATTTGTTTTAATCTTTTCTGATCAATTATTAATTATGCTTAATGCTTTTATCTTAGTTAATTGAATTTTTGAATTAGGATATACCAGTTTGTGGAGTGTTTAATTTCAGAATTCACGATACTAATTTTAATTGATTTTATCTGAAATTAATAATTGACATAAATTTGATAACTAGTGTGTGGAAAGTCAAATTTGTGTGGTCTGTTAATCTATACCAGTTTGTGGAGTGATTAATAGTCTAGGGGATCCAATTTAATGCGTCTTAATTTTAAAATGATTTTGGGGGTACCAGTCGTGGAGACTTTAATTCTTATTAAAATAAGATAGTTCTATATGATTAGATTGAGGGATGCCAGTTGTGGAGACCACAAGCTAATCATGTTAGATTACTTTAGGGAGACTCTAATCCATCTTTAAAGATTAAATTTATCTTTTATGGTTTAAATATTTATCCTGATCTATTTTTATCCAAAGGCCTAACTTCAACACCACTATCTTATCTTATCTTATTTTATAAAACCCATTTCCAAAATTCCATGTTTTTTCTTCTCTCTTATTAATTTATAAATTCAGATATTGAATTAATAATATTCCTCATGGATTCGGCACTCTTACTCTTATTACTATATTACTTGAACGACTAGTGCACTTGCTAGCGATTTTATTTTGCTACATCATTTTACGCATCAAGTTTTTGGCACCGTTGCTGGAGAATATTTTATTAATTAATTTCTTATTTTTATAAATTATTAGGAGATGTAATGTAAACAAATTGTAAATAATTCTCTGTAAATATGTACTATTTGTTCTAATTATTTTTATTTTTTGTGAATAAACTAACATTTTTCTTTTGCAGATAAAGGTCACGACATTTTTAAATTTGTCGACTTTCGGCTTAAATTTTGACGTCGATTGAATTTTTCGGATTACACCGTCGACTTATGGTTTTTACGACCTGAATTTATTTTGTCGGCTTTACTGGTTTTACGGCCTCGCAATATCGATTCTGAGTTCTAATCTTCTATTTTAAGACCGTAATGTTTTATCCGAACGTTTTACGCCATGAGTAGTACAATCTTGATTTGACCTTGTTTTGGCCAATTTATATATGGTTTAAATTTTTTACGCCATATTCAAATCAGTTTTGACTTTCATTCTCGGTCGTAACATTTTAATTGTCTGTACGATTTGACTTTGTTTTGGCCAAAGTGATTTATTCTTTCTCGGCCATAATGGATCATTCGACATGAATTTTACTCCTTCTCGGCCGTAACGATTCTTCTGTCGATGTAAGAATAAGTTTAATTCAATTTTTGTTTCGGCTGAAACCCTGTTCTGTTTTATGGCCAAAGGTTGTCGACTTCATTTCTTTACGCCCAGGAGTCAATTTAATTCTATTTCGGCCGTAGTGATTAATATTTTTTGCCATTTTAATCTCGGATTTTGATTTGGCCCTAATCGTTCTATTTTACGGTCATGATTGATTTTGTCTGTTTTATTGGAAGTATGTTAACTTTTATTCTGTGATTAATGATTATCCTAAATCCATTTCATATCGGTCGAGAAACACTTTTGTTTTGCAGTCGTAAGATTTTATGTTTTCTGACCGTACAAGTTTGACTTCGTTTCAGCTTTGATGATTTCGAGAAAAGTTTTACGCCCGCAAAAGTCTCTCCTTATATTTTGCGGCTGGCATATTTAATCTGAGTTTTACAGCCAAAATTTCACGTATTCCATATGATCGAATTGTTTTCTTACCCAATATTTGATTAGCATTCGAGTTATAATTTTTGCGGCCGATAATTGTCTGAAACTTAATTTCAGCCAAGATCTCGTGTTATTCTTTTGCGCCTTGGATTTTATCTCTGCATGACGTTTGCGACCGAGAATTGTTTTCATTATCTTGTTTGCGGTCGACTTTGATGAATTCGTAATTTGGTTCGGAATGTTAATTCGACTTCATCTCGCCCGTAATTTAGCAAGTTCTACGCCTTCACGTTAATTAATCCTTCATCTCGGTCGAGTTATTTGGCATTTGAATTGGTTTCAAGAGCGTTTGGCGGCCGTAATTAGGTTTTTGATAAATTCCTCTCGGCAATTAATTTTAATGACGAATTTTCAATTCTATAAGACTGAAAGACTTTTTATTTGTTAAAATCTTATTTCTTCGTGACCTATTATCTGTATTTCTTTTTGTATTTTTTTCTTTTATCTTACTGAAAATTAGTTATTGCAGGTACTATTGGAAATTTAATCACAACTAATCCTGGAAACTTCTGATAATGCCAGACATCGCACAAGGAGTTCAAATCCAATTTTGAAATTTGATTCTGAAATTGAAAGGACTTCTCGTCGATTAAGAAGAAATATCAGAAAAATGGCTGAACAAGCACGCAACAATCAGAGACTGGAGCAACAAAATGAACTAGTTCCGTCACAAAATAATCGATGGGAAGATGAAGAGGAACTCTCTATGAGAGAATATGTCTCGGCCAGATATAATAACCGAGAATCATGCATGGTGCTGCCTGAAATCAATGCAAATAATTTTGAGATCAATCCGACAATCGTGAGGATGATACAAGCATCTCAATTTGGAGGAGGATTTCATGAAGACCCTCACGATCACCTTGACAAATTTCTTGCTACTCTGAGCACTTTTAGAAATAATAATGTTTCTACTGAAATTATTTGTTTATTATTATTTCCTCAATCTTTACGTGACAAAGCTTCCACATGGTTTAAAACTTTGCCTGCAGGATCGATTCACTCATGGTTGGAGCTAGTAGAAAAGTTTGTTAGAAAATATTGCCCACCACAAAAAGCAGGCAAATATCGAAGAGAATTAAGGGCATTTGTTCAAGACGATGACAAGACATTATATGGGGCCTGAGAATGATATAAGAAACTGCTGGCCAGAGTTTCTGACAATAGAATTCCAAAGTGGCAAGTGATGGAAGATTTTTACCATGGATTGCGAGCTGCGGATCAAGATAAGCTCGACCAATTAGCAGGAGGGACAGTGCTGGGATCTAAACGCCCTAGTGAGATATAGGATATAATTGAAACTGTAGCCCTCAAGTCAAGCCAAGAAAGGAGACCATCTCGCCGAACTCAGGATGTACATGCTGCACAAGGAATACAATCTTCGAAAATAGTGGCTCAGCTAGAGTCATTTAATAAAAAATTCGAGCAGATGATATCACTAATGGAAAATTCATGCTATTATAGCCCTATAGGTAACACTTTAGATTCAAATCATGTTGAAAATGCTAACTTTATTTTTAACTCATTTTTCAGCGATTATGGATGGAGACACAATTCGAAGTTTGCCTATAATCAGAATCAAGGTCAATCGTATAGTCAATCAAAAGATTATATACTGAAAAGGCAAACTGATGCTCCCCAATATCAATCATCAAATCACATGCAGGAGATGATGTCACATATTATAGACACCATGCAAGCGTTACAAAAGAATATAGAATCTAGAGCCACGAATCAGGATGCATCAATTCAAAATTTGGAAAGACAACTGGGTCAGATGACGGCACAACTGACTGTACGTACACATGACTCTCTCCCAAGCAACACAAAGAAAAATCCAAGGGGAGAAGAGCAAAATAGGCCTTGATCTTCATTTGGACTAAGTCAAGCTGACAACTATAAATCAGAACTATTTATATCCTTTTTCATTTTCCTTTTCTTTAGATTAGTTTAATTAGTTGTTGAATAATAGAATTAGTTTCGGTGATAGTTTTATTTTTTTTAGACATTTCATTTTATCTTTTATGGAGTCATCTAATTAATTTATGTGCGAGGGGAGAACGTCGGACACGTCGGACAACAAGTTTGTGCCCGCACTCCAATGGATTTGATCAAAGCAGCTGATCTCCAACCTACGATCGAGGTTCCTCATCTCTCCCGTTGCGGCCGAGAAACCAGCTTTGAGCAAGTCTCGGCCGAGATATTAAGCAACCACTCCAATCTCGACCGAGATCTTCAGAGATTGCGGCCAAAGCTTCTCCTTGAATACCGATCGATAGCCATCAATTATCGACTGAGAAACCATCAACCACTACAATCTCGGTCGAGATAGTCATCCACACCACCTTACAGCCGAAGTTTCCCGCTGTCTCCGTTGCCTTTACGGTCGAAGTGTCTCCGCCGCTACCCTACGCCCAAAGTGCCACGCCCCCATTCTTTACCGGCCGGAGTTCCTCATAGCTCTCATCCTTACGGCCGACATTCTGACATATATATTGCGGCCGAGACCTTACAACTATTGAGGCCGAGTACTTCACCACCCCATCGATGATAAATCCGATTGTATCTTTTTCCTTTTATTTGATTTTCATTTCTTTATTTTTCTTTGTTTATTATATTTGTATCTCCTCCCTTGTTGGCCTAACACTGAGGACAGTGTCAAGTTCAAGCTTTGGAGAGTTTGCATTTCATGCATTGCATTTTTCTTTATTTTTCCTTTTTATTTGCTTATTTTTGCATGTATTTGTAAAAATCCAAAAGAAAACAAAATTGAGAATTTTAAAATTTTAAAATTTTTCCAAAAAATACCATTGCATGCATTTAGTTTGCTATCATCTTACAAACTCTTGTCTTACTATTTTAATTATCTTTAAGTACAAGTTCAAAGACATATTATTAATTGATGAAATTTGAATGTTTTTCTTTCTTATCACTTGCTATTTTAGTATCAAACTTATGGACTATGTGTCTATACTAAATAGAATTATGAATGACTAGACGACAAAATCATATTCATGGCTTTTCATTTATTTATTTTAAGTCTTGATAGTAGTAGCTTTCTTATTGACCATATTAAGTACTTTTTGAGCGTATAAAAAAAATAAAGAAATAAAAGAAGGGTTAGTTAAACCCCAACAATAAAAGAAAAAAAAGAATAAAGTTATGTGTAAGTACAAGAGTGTTATCCAGAACCAAGGTGTATTCGGGTAATTAGATCCGTAGGGGTTCATGCCTGACGACCTAAGGGCAACTGCTCTGGGATCCGTCGATCAAAAACCTACTACATGGACCATCTTGTGGAATATGGAGAAGCACATGAATACTGAATCATGGCTAAGTTCAAACTCTTCATTCAGAACCTTGGTTGTTCGGGCAAGTAAACTCGATGGGTGCCTTGTCACCCGTTGCCCTAAGGCCATCTGGTCTGGGAGTCATCAGTCCAAAGCCCGCTACATGGACTTCCTTGTGCAATCCTGCTTGAAGATTAGAACTTTTAAAATGATTAAAAATAAAAGTGAAAAAGAAAAAAAATTAAGCTCAATTAGTACTTATGTGTTCAATATTAATGCTATTATTTGACAAACAATTTATTTTTCTACAAGGCTGAATTTGAGATTGTTTAAATTTGTGTAGCATTCAGAACTTCTATGAAGCTAAGTGCATGGAAAATGATAAGGTGCAAAGTAGTAGGTGTGCAGAAGAACTGTGTGAGAAAATTAGTCAGTTGATAATATGGAAGCTATGATGGAACCCTTGTTCTTGAGCTTTGCTTTGAATTTTTGCTTGAGGAAAAGCAATACTTTAAGCTTGGGGGAGTTTGATGCATGTAAAATACAATATATTGTAGTTTATTATTTTAATTAATTTTTCTATAATTTGATCATGGCATGCATCATTTTTAGTCACTTTTAGTCATAATTTTGGATTTATCAACTTTAATTATTAATTCTCTGAATATTTTAATTATGGATGGATTAACTAAATTTTGATAATTATTTTGTAGAAAAATTGAATATATGATTATCCGAGAATTATATTTGATCAAGATTGGACGTATCGGCGGAGAACTTCAACCCCAAAGATTGTATCGGCCGAGATTCAGATGGAGGTGACGTATCGGCCAAAATTCCAAAGAATTTATCCTTACGGCCGAGATCTCTAATTCAAAAAGAGGTGTTATGACCGATAACTTTGATCAAGTCCGAGAGGCTACCCGACTGTCTGCCCAATTCAAGAGCTCTACTTTTATTCTTGGTGTAATTCTTCCAATTTTTTTATAATTTATATTTTATTATCTCTCCAGAATTTCTAGGATGAACTCCATGTTTTTAGGATTATTATTTTATGAGATTATTAATTGAAGGGAAATGTTTGGACCCTATTTAATTTGTTTTAATCTTTTCTGATCAATTATTAATTATGCTTAATGCTTTTATCTTAGTTAATTGAATTTTTGAATTAGGATATACCAGTTTGTGGAGTGTTTAATTTCAGAATTCACGATACTAATTTTAATTGATTTTATCTGAAATTAATAATTGACATAAATTTGATAACTAGTGTGTGGAAAGTCAAATTTGTGTGGTCTGTTAATCTATACTAGTTTGTGGAGTGATTAATAGTCTAGGGGATCCAATTTAATGCGTCTTAATTTTAATATGATTTTGGGGGTACCAGTCGTGGAGACTTCAATTCTTATTAAAATAAGATAGTTCTATATGATTAGATTGAGGGATGCCAGTTGTGGAGACCACAAGCTAATCATGTTAGATTACTTTAGGGAGACTCTAATCCATCTTTAAAGATTAAATTTATCTTTTATGGTTCAAATATTTATCCTGATCTATTTTCATCCTAATGCCTAACTTCAACACCACTATCTTATCTTATCTTATTTTATAAAATCATTTCCAAAATTCCATGTTTTTTCTTCTCTCTTATTAATTTATAAATTCAGATATTGAATTAATAATATTCCTCGTGGGTTCGACACTCTTACTCATATTACTATATTACTTGAGTAACTAGTGCACTTGCTAGCGATTTTATTTTGCTACATCATTTTACGCATCAGGTGCGATCACTCAATGAGGACGTTTCAGTCCCCTATGGGGGAAGGATGTATGAGGTATGTCTTGGATTAGTCCCACATGCATAAGTCACGAGAGAGATGATGTGTATATATGAGAACATGTCCTTCACCAGGTGTGACGCGTTGACAAAATCGTACGGGTTTAGGCCCAAAGCGAACAATATCACACGTTAGTATCGAATATTACATATGCTATTAGAGCCATTCGCGCGTGGACCTCTGTGCATGATGGGTGCAATCACTCAACGAGGGCGTTGAGTGCCCTAAGGGGGGAAGGATGCATGAGGCATGCCTTGGATTAGTCTCATATGCATAAGTCACGGAAAAGATGCTGAGTATATATGGGAACATGTCCTTCACTAAGTGTGACGTTTTAGAAAACCATGAGCCCAAGGAGGGGACAGAGTGGACAATATCACGCTAATTATATAGAAGAGTCATTGCGCTACTCTGATACCAGGTGACGCATTTTGGGAAAACCGTACGTGTCAAGTCGCACAGCGAATAATATCACACGATAGTAAGGAATGTTATACTGTTATAAAAAAGTTACATCACGTTTTCGATTTCCTTCGAAGTTTTATTTGATACTCCGTAATGAGTCGCAAACTCTAGTTTAAATCGGGGTCGTGACAGTTATGGAATGCATGAACCATGCTTTGAATTAATCTCACATCCATAAGTCACATGAGAGATGCTGGGTATATATGGAAACATGACATTAGCCTAGTAAGACGCGTTTTGATAAAACCGTGCGGACTGAGGCCCAAAGCAGATAATATCCTATGCAAGTACAAGAGTGTTACATATGATATCAAAGCCACTATGCATGAACCTCTGTACATGGTGGAGTGCGATCACTCAACGAAGACATTGAGTCCCCTAAGAGGGGAAGGATGCATAAGGCATGCCTTGAATTAGTCATGTTGAAAAATATATTTTCTCTTGTTATTCACCCAAATAGTAGTACGTCCTTATTTATAATAAAGATAGGCAATACAAGAAAGGAGAATATGCTAGAATATTACTCTAGAATATCAGGGATATTATCCTAAAATATTTAGGATATTATTCCAAAAATTCCGACATACTAATTCTAAATAGTATTACAAAGATATTAAAAGATAGACAAATCATATCTCAACACTCTCCCTCAAGCTCGAGCATAGATATCAATCATGCCTAACTTGTCGCATATCAATCATGCCTAACTTTGATAGCCAGAAAGTTGATGATGTCGACGATTCTATATTCCAACACGCCTCCGCAAGTCGACGTTGGGAAGAAACTGAACAGCGGCAGCTTGAAGGACACACCGTGGCGAAATCACACAATAGCGGTAGTGTAACCACTCGTCGAACACCTGTTGGGCGAACCAGGCTTCAAACAGTAGAGACAATTTTGACAAACACATAGAAGACAACTGTTGCTAAAAGAACATCGGAGAGGAAGACGCCAACAATGATTTTGCCGACATGCCCCAACTTGAAAAGAGCTTGAGCAACAGTAGCAGAACATCCAATGAGGCAAGTAGAGATTCTTCAATGGAAGTAGAGAACAAGAGGAGCTAGAAACACAGCTCTCCGGCAACAACACCGGTAGAACGCCGATAACAGCAAATGGAGAGGAAACTCCAAAGCGACGACTTGAGGAATGCCAATAGAAAGCAAGTAGATTCCGATCGTTGATAACAACGTCGGCCAACTCCGGTCGTCCACAATGACGTCGATATAATTCTGGAGGTTAAGCTCTGATCAATAGAGGTTCAATAAGATACTCCTTATAGAGTGCAGGATGCCACAAAGACATAAGAAGCCCTCAAGGACTTAGGGTATCATAAGAAACGTGACAACAAAGTTGTAGAGATGCCCCTGTGGGGCAGAGAGTTACTAGAAATCAAAAGGTGGAGAAGAGGAACAAAGGAGAGAAACCTCAATCTAGGATCGCTGCTTTGATCAATAGAGGCCCGAAGGCAAGTCCAGCGATAACACCGACATACAAATGAAAGCGAAGGAAACATGGAAGAGGCAAAAATGAAGTTTTATTCTGCAATAATTTTTGAGCTCCTGTGCTGTGCTAAGAGTTATCTTGCAGCAAAAGAAGGAGATGTAAAAATAGCGGAAGAGAGAAATATAGAAGAAAACATAGAGACATGCAAAGTCATAGAAAGAAGAACATGAACCACAAACAAAGAGAGAGAAAAAGGAAACCATAAATGTGGATCATCGAGCCATTAACAAGAAGATAAAGAACTTCGTGCTTCCTGGACTTTCAGGAGCCATGGAAGCCGACGAATCGGCGAGAGGAGCTCACATAAATCTCTAATCAATCTGCTCTAATACCATGTTGAAAAATATGTTTTCTCTTGTTATTCACCCAAATACTAGTGCCTCCTTATTTATAATAAAGGTAGACAATAGAAGAAAGGAGAATATGCTAGAATATTACTCCAGAATATTAGGGATATTATCACAAAATATTTGGGATATTATTCCAGAAAATCTGGGATACTAATTCTGAATAGTATTACAAAGATATGCAAATATATGAAAAGATAGATAAATCATATCTCAACACTCTCCCTCAAGCTCGAGCATAGATATCAATCATGCATAGCTTGTCGCATATCAATCATGCCTAACTTTGATAGCCAGAAAGTTGATGATGCCGAAGATTCTATATTTCAACAAGTCTCACATGCATAAGTCACGGAAGAGATGCTAGGTATATATGGGAACATGACATTGGCTTGGTAGGACGAGTTTTGATAAAACCGTGCGGACCGAGACTCAAAGCGAATAATATCATACGCTAGTAGAAATGTTACATATGGTATCAGAGTCACTCTGCATGAGCCTCTATGCATAGTGGGGAGGCGTTGAGTCCCTTAAGGGGAGAAGGATGCATGAGACATGCCTTGAATTAGTCTCACATGCATAAAACGTGAGAGATGTTGGGTATATATGAGAACATGTCCTTCACTAGGTTTGATACATTTTGAGAAAATCATGCGGGCTTAGGCTCAAAACAGACAATATCACACGTTAGGCTTCCCTTGGATTAGTCTCACATACATAAGTCACGAGAGATACTGAATATATATGAGAACATGTCATTCACTAGGTGTGACGCGCTAGAAAAACGTGAATCTAAGGTGGGGATAGAGCGGATAGTATCACACTGAGTATAGAGGTGAGCCGCTACGCCTCTGATACCAGGTGACGCGTTTTGAGAAAACTGTGCGGGTCAATGAATTAGTCCCACATGCATAATTTACGGGAGAGATGTTCAATATATATATATGAGAACATGACATTGGCATGATAGGATGCGTTTTGAGAAAATCGTGCGGGCCGAAGCCCAAAATGGACAATATCACAAGCTAGTGGAGGATGTTACATATGATCTCAGAGCCACTCCGCGTAAGCCTCTGTACATGGTGGGGTGCGATGACTCAACGAGGATGTTGAGTCTCATAAGGTGGGAAGGGTGCATGAGGCATGCCTTGAATTAGTCCCACATGCATAAGTCACGGGAGAGATGCTGGATATATATGGGAATATGTCTTTTATCAAGTGTGACACATTTTGAGAAATCCGTGCGGGCCAAGGTACAAAATGGACAATATCACACGTAACACCCCCGATCCAATCAAGATATTGTTCGCTTTGGACTGCCCGCACGAATTTAAAATGCGTCTTGATAGGTGAAGGGGGTAGCTACATATAAGCTCATGACCACCTCCGTGTTTTGCCCATGTGAGACTATTTAATGAGACCATCTTGGTCCTTAGACCTAAGATCGTTACAATCTTCCTTCCATAAAAGGCTCAACGTCCTCGTTGAGCGGGGGTCCGTGTTGACACATGACTCGTGTTTCCCACATGGCTCAAGTGAGCACGCGAGGTTGGCTCTGATACCATTCAATCATGATATTGTTTGCTTTGGGACATTGGCCCGCACGAATTTAAAATGCGTCTCAATAGGTGAAAATGGTAGCTACATATAAGCCCGTGATCATCTTCATATTTTGCTCATGTGAGACTATTCAATGAGATCATCTTAGTACTTAGACCTCAGGTCGTTACAATAATTCATGAGGCATGCTTTATATTAGTCCCACATGCATAAGTTACGAGAGAGATGCTAAGTATATATGAGAACATGTCATTCACTAGGTGTGACGCATTTTGAGAAAACCGTGTGGGTCGAGGTCCAAAGCGGAAAATATCTTCGAGAATATTACATATGATATCAGAACCATTCCACGTGAGCCTCTTTGTATGGTAGGGTGCGATCACTCAATAAGGACCTTGAGTCCCCTAAGGAAAAAAAATTCATGAGGCATGTCTTGGATTAATCTCACATACATAAGTCACGGAAGAGATGCTGGGTATATATGAGAGAACATGTCATTCCCTAGGTGTGACGCATTTTGAGAAAATCGTGCAGGCCGAGGCCTAGAGCGGACAATATCATACGTTGGTCGGGAATGTTACATATTGTAACAACCTGATGTCTAAGGACCAAGATGGTCTCATTGAATAGTCCCGCATGGGCAAAACACGGAGGTGATCATGAGCTTGTACGTAGCTACCTCCTTCACCTATCAAGACGTGTTTTAAATTCGTGCAGGCCAATAGTCTAAAGTGAATAATATTTTGATTGGATCGGGGTGTTATAAAAATAGTATTAGAGCCAATCTCGCGTACTCACTTGAGCCATGCGGAAAACACGGACCATAAGCCAACACGGACTCCCGCTCAACGAGGATGTTGAGCCCTTTATGGGTGGAGAAGATTGTAATGACCTGAAGTTTAAGGACCAAGATGGTCTCATTGAATAGTCCCACATGGGCAAAACAGGGAGGTGGTCATGGACTTATATGTAACTACACCTTCATCTATCAAGACGCGTTTTAAATTCATGCGGGCCAATGACCATCTTGATTGGATCGGGGTGTTACAAAAATATGGTGCATGACGCATGCCTTGGATTAATCCCACATGCATAAGTCACGAGAGAGATGCTAGATATATATGAGAGTATGACCTTGTACAGGTGTGATGCGTTTTGAGAAAATCGTACGGTCAGAGTGCGATCACTCAACGAGGACCTTAAATCCCCTAAGGGGGGAAGGGTGCATGAGGCATGCATTAGATTAGTCTCGAATGCATAAATCACGGAAGAGATGCTAGGCATATATGGGAGCATGGCCTTATGCTGGATATATATGAGAGCATGCTTGTACAAATGTGACGCATTTTGAGAAAATCATGCGGGCCAAGACCCAAAGCGGACAATATCACACGCTAGTGAAAAATGTTACGTATGGTATTAGAACCACTCCGCGTGAGTTTTGTGCATGGAGGAGTGCGAGTCCCCTAAGGGAGGAAGGGCATGAGGCATGCTTTGAATTAGTCCCACATACATAAGTCACGAAAGAGATGTTGAATATATATGGGAGCGTGGCCTTGTAAAGGTGTGACGCATTTTGATAAAATCGTGCGGGACAAGGCCCAAGCGAATAATATCACACGTTAGTGGGGAATGTTAAAGTTAGAGTGATCTCCTAGATTTTAAAGAGATGGTAATTGTTGACTAATATGGACCATGTTGAAAGAAATGTGAGTTGTGTTGCTGGCAAACGTGAAACATGTTCGAGCAACGCTGGTCGTATTATGTGGACAATGCGGATTGTGTTGGAACGATGCGGTCAATGTTGATTGTTGCATAAATAAAAAAATAAGAAATTGGGTACCATTCCTTAAAAAAAATTAATTAAAAATGAGGAAAAGTTTACATATGTTAGAATAAAATTATGAAAAATAGATTGATATGAAATAAATATGTATATTATGTCATGCATAAACCTTTTTTCTTCGCTTGGCTTTAACCTCGCGCTCAAGGTCATGATGGGATCATCATGGCCGTGACACGATCTAAAATTCATCCGTCTAGCCCGATTTTTTCCCTATTTTGATAAAAACTATTGGAGAAAATCATATCTAATAGTTACTACGATTTAGGCATGTTTTACAAGTAACAAGACATCATAAAATAGATAAAAAATATGTAAAACCATTCCTTTATGAAGATCTAGGGTTCTTCCTTTAAAAATTATTAGAAAATCTTAAACATGAATCGTAACACGTAAATCTAAGCATGAATCATTTGAAAAAATTTCAAATCTCATGAATCATGCAAAACCCTCGATCATATCCTTAATAGGGCCACAGTGCCCTATTTTCTCAATCCAATCGAGGGGAGAGAGCAATTGAAATCTTTTACATATCTTAATTTTTTTATTAATCTTTCTCTTCTTCCTCCTCCTCTTTGTTCCTCAAGATCTCCTTCCTCTAACCCTATTTGTCAAGAGTGTAGACGAAAAAAAATATAAACATGAAAAATTGAGATCTTTATATAGGGAGGTTAGGAATTTTGATCAAATGACTCAATTATCTCTTATAAAAATATGAGGTGTTACATTCGGTCCCTATCTTGCCAATAAATAAAAGTTCACAAATAAAATATTTTTAATGTTCTAATAAAATTAAGAACAAATGTAAGTTTTCATAATAATAATAATAATAATAATAATAATAATAATAATAATAATAATTGATATAATTAAGAGTAAGTATAAATAAGCTTTAGTATTATTTAGTATTTAACTAAATTACTTAAAATAATTATTAATATTAACATTTTCTAAGTCATTCGAGTTGGTATCAAATCATAGCGTTCTAATTCTTTTAGTTCAAAATCGGACCAAAAAATGTTGTAGGTCGGGTCGATTTGATTGTGTGGAAGACCCCTAATCCCTAATCCTCATTTATTTCCATGGAATAATTGTATTTCCATGGAATAATTTGTCCCATTAGACAATGTTCAAAATCTGTATTTCCATGTCTCTTCCTCCATTTATTCATCATTGCTCAGCTATAATGGTGCGAGGTGGCCACAAGCAATGGCAAAAAAGGAGGTTCCTCCTCAGGCATGTACCACTCATATTACTCACCAGCATCCATTCCCACTTGGTCGTGCTCACGAACAACGACCGATCGCCCAAGTCCATCATCGGAACCCATGACGCACTCCCGCCGGACAACCATGATCTCCCCCGGCGATGATGGCGAAGACTCCACAGAGTACCTGCTCACGAGGATGCCTAGGTGCACCCCGGGTGCACCACCGAGGCAGCGGCAGAGCGCGGGTACTACAACAGATCGTATGTGATGAGGCCGCTTTTGTATGATCACAAGGCACCAAGATGGGGGGTGAATTTGTGTTTAAATCGAAAATAAAGATTTTACGAAAATCATCGTGAAAGTTTAAAATCGATTCGTTAATATTTAAACCAACACAATAGCAATCAAATCACATGCATAATAGAGTAGGAAGGAGATAGAAAGATAAACTCGAGATGCACGGTGATTTGTTGACGAGGTTCAGCCACACCTTGGTCTACGTCCCCGCTCCGACTTCTCAACCTCGAGACCGTCGGAGATTCACTAGCTTTCTCTTTTCTTCTAGGGAGAGAATAACCATTTTTACATCACAATGCCTTCTTCTTTGCTCAAGAGGTAAGGCACACCTCTTCTTACAAGGCGCTCTAAAAAACTATCTAAACAAGAATTTTCTCTAATGCTCTCTTCTTACAAATAATGTTCTCACTAAGAAACTAGAAGAGGGAAGGGATGATTTGCAACTTTGGCTCAAGAAAAATACTTTGGATTTGAAGGGATCTCTAGAATGATTTGCCTTGCTTAGTTGGTGTTCCTTCAATCTTTTGGATCCTTTTTATAGGCTTCTCTTGAAAATTTGACCGTTGTAAAGTAATTCAAAAAGATTGTGCTGTCAGCTCTATAATGGTCGACCATTTTAGATAACGGTCGACCGTTATGAATAGTAACTAGTCGTTGTGCTTGTCTTTTCTGCATAATTATCCGTTGATGGTAGTCCGTAGAAGGATTTTAGCCATTGTTGTTGCCTTTGCTCCCATAACGGTCGACCGTTAATGTTTTGGTCGTCCATTTTAGAAATGTCTTTGGTCTCTATGATTAGCGATCATTTTGACAGCACCTTCGATCGTCCGTTTTAAACCGTTCATCATTTTTTACCCATAACGGTCGTCCGTTAATGTATCGGTCGACTGTTTTGTCATTGACAGCCTGATAGACCTGCACTCTTTTATACATAACTTTTTGCACAGTTATCCAAATAAGATGATATTTAATTCTATGTAAAGATAACAAAATGCTCTACAACTTTTTATTCATCATTCATTCAAAATCCAATGAGATCATAGTCAAATATTCAATCAAAGTTCAGTACATAAAGTTGTCCATTTCAAATGAAACATTTTATATATTTACTCTTTTATACATAACTTTTCATACTACTATGCAAATGAGATGATATTTGATTCTATGAAAAGCTAAAACTTTTATTTACAATTTTCATGCTCACCTCTTATTCAAATTAGTTGATAAGGCAATCAAATATTTAATGAAAGTTCAGCATATAAAATTATCAACTTTGAATAGAACTTATCGATCTTCACTATTTTTGGCATAACTTTTGATATGGTTGTCCAAATGAGGTGATTCTTAATTCTATGAAAATATAAGAGGATTATATATAACTTTTATATTAATCTCTTTATCCAAATCTCATGACGAAATACTCAAATATTAAGTACAAGTTTAGTAGATAAAAATATCAAATGCAATTTGAACTTTTCAAGCTTCATTTAAATATAACGTTTTGTGTTGTTGTCCCAATGAGGTGATTCTTAATCTTCTAGAAAGACAAGAAAGTTATCTATAACTTTTATATTCACCTCTTAATATAAATCTCATGCAAATATAGACAAATATTAATTGAAAGTTTAGTGCATGAAGTCATTCATTTCTATTTAAACTTTTTCGACATTTTAAATATAATTCTTAATCTTTTGAGGTTTGTATCATCAAAATATAATTATATAGGGATTAAAAATTTTGATTCAATAATCTCCCCCTTTTTTATGAAGACAAACTGAGAAATATGAAAAGTATATAAATTGGGAAGGAAAATATATCAAAGTCAAAATTTCACTCCCCCTAAAATTAAGCTTTCCTTACAATAGTAGATATGCACATAAGTATTAATTGTAAGGTACTTTTCATATAAAGTTATATTCAAGAGGTCCACATAATAAATTAGGGGTTTATATATATTTCTCCTATATAAACTTTTTTATCATATCTCTTATATTTCTTCTTCTTGTCTTAATTGTAAGGTACTTTTCTTATAAAGTTATATTTAGGAGGTCCAAATCTATATAAATTTCTTATATATAAATTTTTGTTAACATGAAGATTTTAAGATTTTTATGCATTTGAGCTTGTGTATAATCATGATTAAGAATGGACACATTAAATGCTCAGTTTTAGATATGATATGTCATAATATGTGAAGAAAAAAAATTTACTTCAATGATACTTTACTAAAAAATGTGTATCTTCACTTTGCTTGAATCATTCTTCTCATTCCTTGTGAAGCTACCTACAAACAAAAATTATTTGCATTTTGGTACCCAAATTTGTTTGGATCCAACATGATTAATTTTGGTTCCTTTAGGAATCCACATCAATTTCATGCCCATATTAGTAGATTTTTTAATTTGTCATTCAAATGAATAATGACCATGAGCATTACAATAATGACAAATAGTATATGGTATAACACAATTATTTTGATCATATTTCAACTTTGAATAATCATAATTAGAAGCATGAAAATGTTTAACATTAAAAGAGAGATCATAATAATGTTTATTCTTCAAATAATAATCATTGGCATGCTTTGATTTTGAAGAATAAGAATATTTCAAATAATATCCTTTTGTATTTTTAACATTTTTCTTCAAGTTCACTTCCTTTCTATAATCATTAGAGTTTGCAAATATTTTAATAGGCTTTTGAACATTCCTACTATGTTTCAAAGGCATAGCACTTTTATTATATGAAGCATTTTGTAAATAAGTTATTTTCTTTTGTTATTCATTTTGTACAACTTTGAGTTTTCTACCTTCAAAACTTCATTATTTTTAATTTCCAAGAAGAGTGAATCAATTTTCTTTATCAAAGTTTCATTTTCAATTAAGCATGCATACTTTTCATTTTTTAAATTTTCGAAATCATTTTTGAAAGCAATATACTCATTCATTAATGTTTCATTTTTCTTTTTAAGAGAAAGATGCTTTTGAATAAGAGATAAAAATTCTTTATGAACATCAAGAGCAATATCAATAATATCATCACTATCACTATCACTATCACTAGAAGAAGAATATGAAGTTGACGTTACCTTATTATCCTCACTTTTAGCCATTAAGCATAACACTTCATCTTTGAATGTCGTGGATGTAAAACTATCATTTTCTTCATTGTCCACATACGATGTGTCCTTTTTGTCAAAGTCACTCCCTTCATAACTATTTAACAAAACTTGTCAAATCTCATGAAAAGTGGAGCATTTAGAAATAAGATTCATACCATAAGAATCTAAAGAGAAATAAAAGACATTTTTAGTATTATAGTCAAGTTTTTCAATCGACATTTGAAAATCGTCATATTCAAAAAATGGAATATCAATAGAAACACCATTTATAATTTTCTTTGGCTTTTCAAAACCATTTTTCAAAATTTCCCACATATCAAAATCAATAGAACAAATATAAACTTTCATTCTAATTTTCCAAGAAGAAAAAGAATGGTCTTTAAAACTCGGTGGGTCGAAAATGGAATAACCTTCTTCCAAAAATAGTGCCATGCTCTAAAAGATGGTTAAATCTTTAAAATAAGAGCAACATTGCTCTGATACCAATTGTAGAATTACAAGGCACCAAGAGGGGGTGAATTTGTGTTTAAATAGAAAATAAAGATTTTACGAAAATCATCGCAAAAGTTTAAAATCGATTCGTTAATATTTAAACCAACACAATAGCAATCAAATCACATGCATAATAGAGTAGGAAGGAGATAGAAAGATAAACTCGAGATGAACGATGATTTGTTGATGAGATTCAGCCACACCTTGGTCTACGTCCCCGCTCCGACTTCTCGACCTCGAGACCGTCGGAGATTCACTAGCTTTCTCTTTTCTTCTAGGGAGAGAATAACCATTTTTACACCGCAATGCCTTCTTCTTTGCTCAAGGAGCTCTAAAAAACTATCTAAACAAGAATTTTCTCTAATGCTCTCTTCTTACAAATAATGTTCTCACTAAGAAACTAGAAGAGGGAAGGGATGATTTGCAACTTTGGCTCAAGAAAAATGCTTTGGATTTGAAGGGATCTCTAGAATGATTTGCCTTGCTTAGTTGGTGTTCCTTCAATCTTTTGGATCTCTTTTATAGGCTTCTCTTGAAAATTTGGCCGTTGTAAAGTAATTCAAAAAGATTGTGCTGTCAGCTCTATAATGGTCGACCATTTTAGATAACGGTCGACCGTTATGAATAGTAACTAGCCGTTGTGCTTGTCTTTTCTGCATAATTATTTGTTGATGGTAGTCCGTAGTAGGATTTTAGCCGTTGTTGTTGCCTTTGCTCCCATAACGGTCGACCATTAATGTTTCGGTCGTCCATTTTAGAAATGTCTTTGGTCTCTATGATTAGCGATCATTTTGACAGCACCTTCGATCGTCCGTTTTAAACCGTTCATCATTTTTTACCCATAACGGTCGACCGTTAATGTATCGGTCGACTGTTTTGTCATTGATAGCCTGATAGACATGCACTCTTTTATACATAACTTTTTGCACAGTTATCCAAATAAGATGATATTTAATTCTATGGAAAGATAACAAAATGCTCTACAACTTTTTATTCATCATTCATTCAAAATCCAATGAGATCATAGTCAAATATTCAATCAAAGTTCAGTATATAAAGTTGTCCATTTCAAATGAAACATTTTATATATTTACTCTTTTATACATAACTTTTCATACTAGTATGTAAATGACATGATATTTGATTCTATGAAAAGCTAACACTTTTATTTACAATTTTCATGCTCACCTCTTATCTCAAATTAGTTGATAAAGCAATCAAATATTTAATGAAAGTTCAACACATAAAATTATCAACTTCGAATAGAACTTGTCGATCTTCACTATTTTTGGCATAACTTGTGATGTGGTTGTCCAAATGAGGTGATTCTTAATTTTATGAAAATATAAGAGGATTATATATAATTTGTATTAATCTCTTTATCCAAATTTCATGATGGAATACTCAAATATTAAGTACAAAATTAGTAGATAAAAATATCAAATGCAATTTGAACTTTTCAAGCTTTATTTAAACATAACGTTTTATGTTGTTGTTCCAATGATGTGATTCTTAATCTTCTAAAAAGACAAGAAAGTTATCTATAACTTTTATATTCACCTCTTAATATAAATCTCATGCAAACATAGACAAATATTAATTGAAATTTTAGTGAACGAAGTCATTCATTTTTATTTAAACTTTTTTAACATTTTAAATATAACTTTTAATCTTGCGCGAACATGGCGTCCTTCAAGGAACCTCCGCGTGCCGCATCCAATGGGATCCAGATGTCGCCATCCGACAAGCAAAATAGCTGCACCGTCTCACAGCTACCACGATGTAGCCATTTGCCTGTTGTTATACGGTTTTCATTGCTAATCACACTCAGCCAAGTCATTTAGTGCTTCTTTGTAGTACGAATTTGTTTAATGGCATCTTCTATGGAGGACCCTGTTGTATAGAGAAATTGTATGTCATTTTTTTTCTTTATTCCGGGGTAATGTAAAGAGAGACATGACATCTTATTTTTTTTTACACTACAGTAAAATTTCGCCATATTTTCCTTTAGAAAAAAGAAGTTAGTGCATAATAATTAAAAACACAACATGTCGTTTTTGTTGCAACTAACCATACGTGTTCTTTAAAATTAATTCCCTTTTATTTGGTAGTAAAAATAAATCGTGTTTTATCATCGGAGAAGTTTAAGGTAATAATGCAAAAAGAAGCAAGCAAAAGCAACATAACCGTGTGTTGATTTCCATGAAAAAAAAATAAGACGACATTATGCATTCATTGCAAGTAATGGAAGAGTTTCAAGTATGAATGCATGTATGAAAAAAAAATAAAGTAATTGATAATTTATTGTAAAATATATTCACAACATTAGTGGAGAAGTCTAAGGAAGGTTAGAAAATTGAAATGGTGCATCCAATGTATTAAAAATGTTTAAGCATGTGTTGCACGGAATTTTTTCCAAGCTTATAAATACGTCATTCTCTTGTACAACACTTAGACTCCACAAATAAAATGACTAATCTTTTACAATTATATTTTCCATAGGGCATAGGCCATCATCGCTAGCTGGTAATTTAATTGGTAGATATGTTGAAGCTATTTTGAAAATTCGTCGATCATCCCAAATAGAGTTCTTGGATCGTCGAATAAATATTTGTAGAGATACAAATTATCTTCATCAAATTCATGCAATTCTTTTATTTCTTTCCTTTTTCAGTAATTATTGTATTGTATTGTATTCATATATAAAATCCTTACTACATGAAAATTATTATTATTATTATTATTATTATTAAGGATGAATGATTAAAGGAGGTTATATGTAATTTTATCTCCGAATCCATTTATATTGTGTTTTAAAATAAATTGTTAGCAATTATATCCTATTTAATATATGAAAATAGGACTATATTAAAAAATTCTTTACATTTAATCTTTTCATTTTTTTCTTCTTATTATTTTTTTCTCTCTGTTCTACCTGTTTACGATTTTATTGTTACTTTTTAATGACAAAAAATTACTGTTATATTTAACAATAAATATTTATTTGTGCGAAGCACGATGATGTTCCCTAGTATATGAATAAAAGAACAGATTTAACGGACCCAAAAGAACAAATGCCAACAAATATAACAACAAATGCCATTCGCCGCCGGCGCAGCCCTCCCTCTCGTCTCCTCCACTCCCGCAGTCACCGTCGACATTCTCCGGCGATGTCGCTCTGCGTCGGAACTCCGCCAGCTCCACGCTCACATTCTCAAGTCCGACCTCCTCTCCTCCCATCCCCTCGTTCTCCGCCGCCTTCTCTCGTCCCTTTCCGGCGTTGGTGATCGCCTCCATGCCGCCTCTATCCTCTACCGCATACCGCAACCCGACGCCTTACTCTTTGTCTCCGTCATCGGAGCCTTCTCGGAAGCCGGAGACGTGGACCACTGCCTCAACCTCTACTCCCAGATGCTCACTTCTCTGGAAGCCGACCTCCGCGGCGCCGAGTTCTCACTACCCTCGCTTCTCAAGGTCTGCGCGAAGTCTTCGGTACCAGAAGAAGGCAGGCAGCTTCACGCGCAGGTTTCTAAGAACCCTCGCTTTCTGCGCGACCCGTTCGTCGCGAACTCTGTTCTGCGCATGTACTTGGATTTGGGCCAAGTCGAAGCTGCTGCCCTGCTGTTTGATACCATGCCCGTGAAAGATGTTATTTCTTATAATTCCATGATCTCAGGGTGCTTCAGGAACGGAAACGTCGAGTTGGCCTTAAGGTCGTTCGACGAAATGCCGCAAAGGGATGTCATTGCGTATAATTCGATGATCGACGGGCTTATGAAGTGCGGACGGTGCAATGAAACTACGGAGTTCTTTGATCGTATGGCTGTGAAGGATGTCATCTCATGGACGTCGATGATATCTGGGTTTGTGCTCAATGGCCGCTCTGAGGAAGCAGTGGGACTTTTCAGACGTATGCTGCGTGCAGGAGTGCAACCAGATGCAGCTGCAATTGTAAATGTGCTCTCAGCCATTGCAGATTTAGGCTTTGCGGAGGAAGGCAAATGGGTCCATGATTACGTTCGTCGTAACAGCAGCATCAGCATCAAGTCGTGCTCTAGTGTTGTCGGGTCTGCTCTAATCGATATGTACTCCAAATGTGGTCTGATAGATGAGGCTTACCTTGTTTTCAGCAGCATTGCTCAGAGAGGAAGGGTGGGGGATTGGAACTCCATGATATCAGGACTTGCAATGCACGGTCTCGGTCAAGATGCAATGGAGATTTTCGAGCAAATGGAGGACATGGGAATTGAGCCTGACGAGGTCACGTTCTTGGGACTTCTCAAGGCTTGCAACCACAGTGGCCTGGTGGAGGAGGGGCAATTCATTTACAGACTCATGCGTGAAAAATATCACATGGAACTGTCTGTGCAGCACTACGGCTGCTTGATTGATCTCCTTGGACGAGCAGGGTTGATAGAGGAAGCGCAGATGGTGGTGACTGAAATGCCAATGGAGCCTGATGTTTTGGCTTGGAAATCCGTCCTTAGTGCCTGCGTCAAGCACGGCTATACGACGTTGGCCGAAGAAGCAGCTATACGAGCTATCGAGCTGGCGCCTGATGATTCTAGCAACTACGTTCTTCTATCCAACATGTATGCAAAGTGTGGCCGATGGGCAGACGTTGAGAAAGTCCGCTCGATGATGAAAGAGAGAGGCGTGAAGAAGGCACCAGGCTGCAGCACAATCACGGTCGATGGAAATGTTCATGAATTCCTTGCGGGGAGGGAGGGAGATGAGCTCGGACACTGAGGCAGCAGACGGAGCCAGGACCTGGTTCACGTGTATATTGATGAGGAAGGGATCTAGGGAGGCTTGGCAACTGCAATTTTGTCTCATTAAGTTCAGAGAAAAGGATCTGCTGCTCGTTCATTATGCAAGTAACTCTTTACATTTTGGAACTACGAGATGATTTCTAGGGTCCAGAATTGCATTCACCATGGCCGTCCATGAAACTCCAACCACATGCAGGGCTCATTGGCAACAACGTACAAGTATATATGATAAGCGGCTGTGTTCTTTTTTTAGGGCCTGTGCTGCCTCAAGAAATTAGGCCTAATGTGAAGGTTTGGGGCAATTACGAGTGAAACTTTTAGTTACAACGTTCCCATGGCAGGAGGAAAAGAAGAATCTTTTAAGGCATCTGATGTCAGTCAGGTCACCTGAGTCATCTTGGGTTACAAAGGCCATTGAGACCTGAGCTCATGTTCTTGTGCTATGGTTGAAATGAGAAGGGAGGACCAGAATACATGACTGCTCGTATTACTGACCTCCAACGCTTGATACTAATGACATGTACTCATTAAGATATTTACATAACCACATGAAAAAAGAACTGCTGAAGTAACCATAAGAACAAATTTCCGAGCTCATGATGTCAGACAATAACATGCCTGATATTCAAATTTTTAAAATTCGAACGTCAAACTTGTCATGTATTTGACACTGCCGTAGTCGAACAGCCAACCTTAGAACCATAAATTATGTGTGCTTGAAATGAAACCACATAACAAGTTTATAGCAAACATAATGGGCTTTTAATTTGATTAGTTCAAGTTAATTAATTAACTTCCAAATAGGATCTAGGCAACTAATTTAGTAAGGGAGCCATATGCAATATCTTGTTTCAAGGACAGCGGCATCATGTCTTACATATTGTTGCGTAATTGATGAAGAAATTTGTTATCTCGCTCCTGCCATGGAACGTGCCAATTCTAGCCATTTGAGCTTTTAATCAATAGAGTCGTCTAATTGTCCACATAATGCAACCAACGCTTAATAATTCTTTATATGAGATTATTATTATGTCATTGTCATAATCCACTAGAAAAAAAAAGGAAAAAAATTTTGGGTGTTGCACGTGCCATAAAATATCTGTCCGCGGATGTAACTTGACCTTATCGAGATCACACTTGTCACACATGCAATATATTTATCTTCTATACATCTCAAGTTTTGAGACAGACCACCGTACAAAAATGCATAATAAATGTTTGCATACGCAATCATGTTGGTGAGACTGAGCTGTGTGTAGAAATTAGAAAGGCTGCATTGTTAATCTGTATTATTTATATGCGCCAAAGATGCAAAAAAAAAAAAAACTCTTGACAACGTTAAAGTAAATTGATTTAAACGTTCCATGTAATGACCAACTAGGTGAGAATTCTTGAATAATTCCATCTGAACGAGATGAGTTATTGGGATTTTACAAACTCAGAGATGGAGATTTTTGTCACAACTTGAAGGAGCACATTTTCGTGATTGTCGTTAAGGATACGTATTATTAGGTTCATGACGCTGGAAGCTTCCTTCATAAATCTCACTCTAACAAAAAATACCTTATCTTTGAACTAATAACGATTTTCGCGTCTACTTTAAACTAATAACGATTTATTAAATGATTAAATTATTCTTCTGTGATTTAAAATAAATATTCACTTTTTTCTTCGTTAAGGATACTTTAACCATTTAATAAATAAAAAAATAAAATTAATGATAAAATTAATAAAATATGATAGATGAATTAAAATAAAAATTATGATATAATTTAGGGAACGTTAAATTCATATATTAAAAATCGAAGCAAAAATAAAAGTAAAAAATTGTTATATTTTAAGAGAGTTTAAAAAACTAATTATGAAGAATAATTGACCTACGAGATTCCGAAAGAAAAAACAATGAACATAAAACAATACGTTAGCACCCACGCACATGATGCCGATTGGTGGACAATTAATATGCACTTAATGCCACTATTCATGTTTTGATCACTGTTAATTATATATGTGCGAGGGTTGTAACGCCCGGACTTTTAATAGAAAAGATGAAAAGAAAAGAATAATAAAAAAAGATAAAAAAATAAAAGAGGAGATAAAATCTGAGGTGGATTTGATTTTATCAAGAAGAAGTTAAATTCTAATTTAAACTCTAATATCCTTCCTATAAATAAGAGGCCAGATCAAATTTAAAACCCTCTTTTCGTTTTCCTTACGAAATCAGCCATAATTCTTCTCTATGTGCTCCATTTTCGTTCTTCCTTGTCCCCGACAGTCGCCGCCTTACAGGGGACACACCAGAGACGTTAGACGCGCACTTGGACAAAGAGGAGCGAGCAGAGGAAGAGGAAGAAGAGGAAGAAGAGGACGGTAGTAAGGTTTCTCGGACAGAAACTTCGAGGTATGGAATTAGGATAGATTCGTAATAGAATCCTGATTTTAGACTTGAAGCGTGTTCTAGGTCGTTCCTGATTATTGTTCCATGTCTTATGATGTCCATTAGTGTCGGTCATCGCCGGAGAAGATGATCGGAACGCGAACTACGTGACCTGCGAAAGATGAACCCGGCCCGGGTTCACCCACACCCAGCCCGGGCAGGTCCTTCGCCGGACCACGTTCAAAGGAACTTGGCCCGGATTGCCATTGCCGACACTCTTGGAGCTCTAAAACCAGATGAACCCGGCCCGGATTGAAGATGACTCAGACCGAGTTCTGTGTACGGAAGTTTATCGGACGCGACGGCCGCCCCGATTCGATGACGACTCGACCCGACTCGGTGTGACCTGAACCCGGCCCGAGCTTGCCTCTAATTTTTTCGAAGATGATGACCGATCAACTCGGTCCGAGTTTATCCCCACTCGGCCCAAGTTCCGATCAGATTAAGCTCAAGATTATGATCTTTAATCCATGTTTCACCTGCTTAATTTTAATTTATATATGATGATGATGTCGATTTTATCCCTAATTTACTCTTCATGATTATGTTCTTTATCTGATTTAAAGTTCTGATCAAAATATATTTTGTTTAATTAAAAGATGCAAGATAAAAGACGTAAATCGTTAAATGGAGAGCTCTTTTATGATGGACTGGTGACGACCAGGTTATGGGTTGTCCTCGGACAGTTATGGGCTAACTTCTGTCAGTTATGAACTGTCCTCGGACAGTTATGGGATGACTTCTGTCAGTTATAGACTGGCAATGCTAGTTATGATAATGATGGACGAGTTGAGGCAGACCTCCCCGTGAGTTGAAATATACCCCAAATAAGTCAAAGATGAAATTAAGATGATGAAGAAGATGAACACATATGAATAAAAAACCTCTCTCATGATGTTGGCTCTTGCCTTCTATTCTTATGATGATTATTTATGATCTTTATTCATATGTCACTTTAATTCTTATCATTCTCTATTATGATCATGATTCATTTTCCTATCCGATGATGATGTTATCTTATGATGTTATTTTTTATGATTCATGCCTAGTATGATGATCCTACTATAATATTTATCTTACTTCCATACTGAGTTGTAAAACTCATGGCGAGGTTCTCCCATGCATGTTCTTAAATGCAGGCCAAGGTACTAATGATGATGGTGGCCAACGGTGACAGATCGAGCTCATGAGTGATTGCACATGGTTATCGAGTCCTTTAGATGATGATAGTTTTTTCCTTTCTTTTTATTACTTGATGTATTAGCTTTCCTTTGGACTCCTATGAAGTTAGTTATCAGTCTTTCACATTTCATGATGTTACTCTTTTTATTCTTAACGAAGATTTAATTATTCCGCATTTATCATTACTGAGTTGACCAGTCAAATTCTTCTTTTTTATCAATATGATATACACGTAAGGATAACCCGTAGCGTTCTCGAAGCATATTCTGCCATGTGACGGGGTGCGATTTGAGGGCGTTACAGTTAGGTATCAGATCCTAAAGTTAGACCATTCTCATGTCCTAATATATGATGTCAAAGTCCATGTGCAAGCGCCACGAGCAGTCACCGCGCCACCTATGTCAAGTAAGTTTATTTTATCCCTTAAGATGTAGGATGTTTTTCCTAAACATGATGATGTATGATGATGTAGATGCATCCACGTCGTGAATCTGTTGGATGAGGTTGGGGTCGTAGACGACCTCGAAGTAACGGCGGAATGGGAAATTTGCAACAAGAGGGGACGGACCAGAATGAGGTCCAGATGAGTCAGGCTCGTGCTATGGAGCCGACAGTTCAGTCCCCACTGGTGCAACCCCCACCGTCACGGGCACCAACAGTGCAGCCCGTATTGACACCTTCGGTTCAGGTTGCACCAGCCATGACGTCAGCTACTCAGCTTCCTTCTGTACAACCTACGCCACCAGTGTCCTCTAAGGACATTATTCAAGCCTTCATGAAGTTACGCCCTCCAGAGTATGATGGATTGGGCGAGTTTGACAAAGCTGAGAGATGGTTGAGGACTATTAAAAAGAAACTGCAACAAATGGATTGTGGAGAAAACAAGAAGGTCCTATTTGCCACCAGTGTTTTAACTGATGATGCCTTAGACTAGTGGAGGACCGAGGTGGATACTAAGTACAATGGACAGAATGACGTTCCTTGGGAACATTTCTGTGAAGCTTTTGAGGCACGCTACTTTCCACCATATCAGCGTGCACTGAAGCAAAGGAAATTTCTACAACTGAGCCAGGATCAAATGACGGTGGCTCAATATCATGTCAGATTCGTTCATCTGGAGAGGTACAATACTCTCAAGATGAGTGACAGAGAGAAGGCAGAACATTTCTGCCATGGCCTAAACCCAATCATCAGAATGAGCACCATAGCTGACCAATGTGCTAATGTGGGTCTGGCGGTGGAGTTAGCTACCACGATGGAAAGAAACTATGCTAGGGAGCAGCAAGAACTGAAGGATGGAAAAGGAAAAGCTCCCATGCAGCCCTCTGCACAGAACCAAACCCGCTGGAATGACCGTCGTCATAATCGAGGAGGATTCGATCGTAGGAACCAACGTCGGGATCATAGAGCGAGGCCTTATGAACCTCGTGATGCTAATCGCCAACCACAACCCCAGCGTCAGGTAAAGATGATGAACACGAAGTTAAGATGCTTATGATGACGCAAATTGAGTCCTGACCATTTTTGCAGCCCCAACGTCAGCAACCCCAGCAGCAAACACATGGTACTAATGCTTGTCCCCACTGTAAGGGGTTCCACATCGGGGAATGCAGAATGAAGGCTGGAGTATGCTTGCACTGTGGGCAACAAGGACATTTTATTCGTGATTGTCCTACTAAGAAGGATGATCCCGCACCAGCTCAGCGTGATGTAAGAGGAGGAAACAATATGGTGCATGGAAGAGTCTTCCACCCTATCTATAGCCGGTCTTCCTACTACAGTTTTATTTGACTTGGGGGCATCGCACTCTTTCATATCTAAAGACTGTGCTACTGTTTTAAGTTTACCTCTACATGATATAAGTCACCCGATGAAGATAATTACTCCTATGGGAATACTCTACGCCACAAAGTACCTTCCTGAGGTACCAGTAGAGATACAAGGTAAGAATTTTTTTACAGACTTGATAATCATTCCAATGACGGACTACGATGTCATTTTCGGTATGGATTGGCTATCCTACCACGATGTAGCTGTGATATGTAAGTAGAAGAAGGTAATTATTGGTACTCAAAGTGTACGCAAAGCTACTATTAGGGGTACCACCGAAAAGGAAGGGAAGGTCATCGTATCTGCAATAGAAGCGCAAAAGATGTTGCAGAAAGGATGCAGAGATTTTCTAGCAAATATAATGGAGATGGATAATCCATGGGTCAAACTACAACAATTGGATGTAGTTCGAGAGTTTTCGGATGTCTTTCCTGACGACATCTCCGGATTATCACCTCCACGAGAGATTGATTTTAGGATTGATCTCCTTCCGGGCACTGCCCCAATCTCAAAGACCCTCTACAGGATGGCACTGGCCGAAATGCACGAACTAAAGAAACAAATTCAGGAGCTTTTAGACAAGGGGTTTATTAGGCCGAGTGTATCTCCTTGGGGAGCCCCCGTGCTATTTGTCAAGAAGAAGGACGGCTTTCTAAGACTGTGCATTGACTACCGGATGTTGAATAAAGCCACAGTCAAGAATAAGTACCCCTACCACGGATCGACGACCTCTTCGATCAACTTGCAAATGCCGTGGTATTTTCAAAAATTGACTTACGAAGTGGATACCACCAGCTTAGTGTAGCCGATGAAAACGTACAAAAGACAACTTTTCGATCAAGGTATGGTCACTATGAATTTCTAGTGATGCCTTTTGGACTGACAAACGCCCATGCAGCTTTCATGGATCTCATGAACAGGATGTTCAGACCATACCTGGACCAGTTTGTCATCGTCTTTGTAGACGACATCCTGATCTATTCGAAAAATGAAGAACAACACAAAGAACACTTGAAGATAGTTTTGGAAAAGTTAAGGCAACATAAACTATACGGAAAACTATCCAAGTGTGAATTTTGGTTGGACCGGATTATGTTTCCTGGACACATAATCTCGAAGAATGGCATTTTTGTATATCCATCCAAGGTAGAAACGGTATCCCACTGGTCAAGGCCGAAACATGCAACTGAAATTCGCAGCTTCCTTGGATTGACAGGGTACTACCGTCGGTTCATCAAGGATTTTTTAAAGATTGCGTCCCTCTTGACGAACCTAACGAAGAAAGGAGTTAAGTATATTTGGACACAGAAATGCGAAGACAGTTTTCAAGAACTGAAGGCCAAACTGACCACTGCACCCATACACATCATTCCTAAAGGTATAGATGGATATGTGGTGTACAGTGACGTTTGTGGCACAGGACTAGGATGCGTACTCATGCAACATGGAAAAGTGGTCGCATATGCATCTAGGCAGCTGAAGAAGCATGAGGTGAACTACTCAACTCACGACCTTGAGTTGACAGCGGTAGTCTTCGCATTGAACATTTGGCGGCACTACCTTTATGGAGTCGAGTTTGAGGTGTTCACCGATCATAAGAGTCTCAAGTACGTCTTCTCTCAGCGAAACATTAATATGTGACAACGAAGATGGATGGAGTACCTAAAGGATTATGAGTTCTCCATTAATTACCACCCGGGTAAAGTGAACTCTGTTGCAGACGCACTCAGCCGCAAGTGGGAAGGCTCACTAGCTCACATGATGATGGGTATGTATAAGATGATGAAAGAGCTAATCATATGGAAGCCAAGGCTTGGAAGGAATGAAGCAGTACTGATGATGCACCAGATACAGCTGAATCTGGTGGATAGAATTATTAAGGCTTAGGCACAAGATCCTGAGTATGCAAAGATGTTAGGAAGATGTCAGAAAATGAAAGAAGACTTCAAGCTCTCAACAGATGGAAGAATTCGATGCAGAAAGCGTCTATGGGTCCCAAGTGATGAAGCACTTAAAAGAAAAGTGATGAATGAATGCCATAAGTCGAAATTTGCGATTCATCCGGGCAGCACTAAGATGTACAGGATGTGCAAAGAACCTTCTAGTGGAATGACATGAAGCGAGAGATTATCGAATATATTTCCAAGTGCCTGGTCTGTCAACAGGTAAAAGTGGAACATCAGAAGCCTTATGGAAAGATCACATCTCTCGCTATTCCACAGTGGAAGTGAGAAGACATTTCTATGGACTTTATAACATGCTTACCCCGTACACAGAAGGGACATGATGCCATATGGATAGTAGTGGATCGGTTAACGAAATATGCACACTTCTTACCCATAAAGTCAAAACAATCAGTGTAGAGCCTTATGGATTTATATGTACATGAAATCATCAGACTTCATGGGATTCCTACCTCCATTGTATCAGGCAAGGATCCAAGGTTCACAGTCAGATTCTGGAGAGGCTTACAAGACTCTTTTGGAACAAGGCTGAATTACAGTACGACATTTCACCCACAAATGGACGGTCAGACTAAAAGGACCATCCAAACAGTTGAGGATATGTCAAGAGCTTGTGCCCTTGACTAAAAGGACAACTGGGATGATCATCTACCGTTTATTGAATTCGCGTATAACAATAGTTACCATTCCAGCATTCGTATGACTCCCTTTGCAGTCTTGTATGGGAGACCATGTCGTTCACTTGCATGCTGAAATGAGATAGGTGAGAGAAAAATTTTGGGTGAAAAAGAGTTGAAGAAGATAGAGGAATATTCAGCAAGAGTCGAGCTGATACAAGAACGGATGAAGGCAACTCAAGCTCGACAAAAGTTCTATGCTGACAGAGGACGACGTGAACAAAGTTTTCAGACGGACGATCAAATACTCCTGAAGGTTTCCCCAACTAAGGGAGTGATGATGTTCAGTAAAAGAGGAAAGATCAGCCCAAAATATGTAGGTCCATTTGAGGTACTGGAGCTAGTTGGAGAGGGTGCTTGCAGACTAGCATTACTTCCATCCTATGGGCGAGTTCATAACGTGTTTCACGTCTCTATGCTCTAGAAGTATAAACATGATGATGCAAATGTGATACGATATGAAGAACCCAACCTCAAAGATGATCTGACCTATGAGGAGCAGCCCATCCAGATTCTAGAGACAAAGGTTCAACGTCACAATAACAAAGATGTACCACTGGTCAAGGTGGCTTGGAGCCATCACCGAGATGACGAAGCAACCTGGGAATTCGAGTCTGAGATGCGAAGGGAATTTCCCGCACTATTTGGTAAGTCCTGACTTCTGACTGAATTCGAGGGCGAATTTTATTTTAAGAGGTTTATGATGTAACGCCCGGACTTTTAACAAAAAAGAGGAAAAGAAAAGAATAACAGAAAAAGATAAAAAGGTGAATAAAAGAGGAGATAAAATCTGAGTTGAATTTGATTTGATCAGGGAGAAGTTAAATTCTGATTTAAACTCTAATCCCCTCCCTATAAATAAGATGCCAGATCAAATTTAAAACCCCATTTTAGTTTTTCTCCCGAAACCAACCCTAATTCTTCTTTACGTGCTCTCTTTTCGTTCTTCCTTGTCCCTGACGGCCGCCGCCTTACAGGGGACACACCGGACGACGTTGGACGCGCACCTGGACAGAGAGGAAAGGGTAGAGGAAGAGGAAGAGGAAGAAGAGGAAGAGGAAGAGGAAGAGGAAGAAGAGGATGACAGTAAGGTTTCTCAGATAGAAATTTTGAGGTATGGAATTAGGGTAGATTCGTAATAGAATCCTGATTTTAGACTTGAAGCATGTTCTAGGTCGTTCCTGATTATTGTCCCATGTCTTATGATGTCGATTAGTGCCGACCATCGTCGGAGAAGATGATCGGAACGCGAACTGCACGACGCGCAGTTCCTGCGAAAGATGAACCCGGCCCGGGTTCACCCACACCCGGCCAGGGCAGGTCCTTCGCCAGACCGCGTTCAAAGGAATTCGGTCCGGATCGCCATTGCCGACGCTCTCGGAGCTCTACAACCGGATGAACCCGGCCCGGGTTGAAGACGACCCGGATCGAGTTCTGTGTACGAAAGTTTATCGGGTGCGACGGCCGCCCCGATTCGATGACGACTCGACCTGACCCGAGTGTGACCTGAACCCGGCCCGGGCTTGCCTCTGATTTTTTCGAAGATGATGACCGATCAACTCGGCCCGAGTTTATCCCCACTCGGCCCGGGTTCCGACCAGATTAAGCTCAAGATTATGATCTTTAATCCATGTTTCACCTGCTTAATTCTAATCTATATATGATGATGATGTCGATTTTATCCCTGATTTACTCTCCATGATTATGCCCTTTATCTGATTTAAAGTTCTGATCAAAATATATTTTGTTTAATTAAAAGATGCAAGATAAAAGACATAAATCGTTAAATGGAGAGCTCTTTTATGATGGACTAGTGACGACCAGGTTATGGGTTGTCCTCGGACAGTTATGGGCTGACTTCTGTCAGTTATGGGCTGTCATCGGATAGTTATGGGCTGACTTCTGTCAGTTATGGGCTGACTCTGCCAGTTATGATGATGATGAACGGGTTGAGGTAGGCCTCCCCGTGGGTTGAAATATACCCCAAATAAGTCAAAGATAAAATTAAGATGATGAAGAAGATGAACACATATGAATAAAGAACCTCTCTCATGATATTGGCTCTTGCCTTCTATTCTTATGATGATTATTTATGATCTTTATTCATATGTCACTTTAATTCTTATCATTCTCTATTATGATCATGATTCATTTTCCTATTTGATGATGATGTTATCTTTTATGATTCATGCCTAATATCATGATCCTACTATGATGTTTATCTTACTTTCATACTGAGTTGTAAAACTCATAGGGAGGTTCTCCCCTGCATGTTCTTAAATAGATGTCAAAGTACTAATGATGATGGTGGCCAACTGTGGCAGATCGAGCTCATGGGTGATTGCATATGGTTATCGAGTCCTTTAGATGATGATAGCTTTTTCCTTTCTTTTTATTACTTGATGTATTAACTTTTCTTTGGACTCCTATGAAGTCAGTTATCAGTATTCCGCATTTCATGATGTTACTCTTTTTATTCTTAACAATGATTTAATTATTTCGCATTTATCGTTACTGAGTTGACCAGTCAAAGTCTTCTTTTTTATCAATATAATATACACGTAAGAATGACCCGTAGCGTTCTCGAAGCGTATTCTGTCACGTGACGGAAGCGTTACAAGAGTATTTAATAAGATAGTCAACCTCTTCTTTCTACACTCACAGCTCATACCCTAAGGATAGGTAGAGTGAGTGATTTTGAGATAAATAGATTAATAAGTGCGCAACTGACTTCATATGGAACGTAGAAAACGACGGTTCATCACGGTAACATAAATTAAATAAATGTAGTTAGTTCGATTGTTAGGTGCTTCTCGAGTCTCGACAACCAGAGCAAGAAAATTTCTTTAAAAAATAACACGTAGAAAATTGCCATTTCTGCTTCAATTTCTCTTTCTCTATCTGTCTCTGTCCTCTATCTGTGTGAAAAAGCATTTTTTTTTCTCTCAAGCATTCATGAGCAATGACTCAAGAGAGACTGGCGCAAAAGAAGAGATCATTGCCAGAAGGATGCAACAAGAGTGTTTCTTGTTCTATTCCTGATTCGGCATGCCACAATAACTGGCCAGCAAAAATGTTGTTCCACCAAATCTTTACTGCCATTACTATGTTCCATGTTCCATCACAACTGAAAGAAGATTTCTTTGCTGATAAAATTTCTGTTTAGATTGCTTTTTCTTTCCTGCTTATTGCGATCTCCTTCCTTTAAAAAATATTCTTTTTCATCTTGGAAAATGTTACGGATGATTCCTTTCTGTACCACTCGAACTTTTTGTCCTTGTTGCTGTAGGCGAGACTGACTTTTTGTCCTTTGTTTCAGAGCACTTTCTCCATAACAAAGCCGTCAATAAACCGACGCAGTCGCGGACGAACGGGTGGCAATGGCTGTGCCGGGCAAACAGATCTCAGCAGCTTCTGCCAGAGCTCACACCAGGAAGAAGAACTCCAACTCCCCCGCCCTCCCTGAAGGTCTGTCCTTCTCTTCATTGGAAAGTTGTCTCCTTTCCGCCGAATTCTTTATGTTCATCATTATTTCCCTTTAATTCAATTAGACATTGATATAATAGATAGATATTGGGTCGAATCGAAAAGGGACGCACTTTATAACGATCACGTCCTGAAAAGAAATAGGAAAAAAAGAGTAGACTCTTCTGCCTGCCTTCTTCGTGTTCTAAAAGAGTCCACGTTTTTCTGCTTCTTAAGTCTGCACAAAAATGTCATCTTGGTTGTATTCAAAAGCTGCATTTTTTTTCTCAGAATTTGTGTTAAACCAACATCTGTAGGTTTAATTATGTGCTTTGGGGTCTACTCTTTCTCGATAAATATGAACAAGAGGAATTTATCTTGGCCTCTTCATGGTATCGGAAGAACTAATTTGCCATTCAGCATTCACTATTCTTCAATAAATCAGGCACCTTGGAACCGTATAATCTGCAACTAAATGGTTTGAAGCTGTGCAGTATAAGTTCTTGATTTTGGGTATTGTTCATCAGTGAAAGTTTGTTTATGATAATTTGATTGTTGCAACAAAAAATGCTGATGTAGATAAAAAAAAGTGTTGTGATAGGCACATGAATATATAGTTTGTAAAGTTGCATAACATTCTTCACCACCTATTAAATTATTCTGTAAAGAACATATCTAAATGTTTCATGATCATCCTGTTCATATATCTGAAGTTGCATCCTGCAGAAATTTCCTTAGCATTGTTCTTCATAAGATTAAACAATAGATTCACCAAGTTTTCTTTGGTTCATCAAGCATATAACCTCTTGGAATGTTAATTTCTTGCAAAGTAATAGGAACAGATTGGGTGCTAGTATGATATCATTTGCATAGTTCCTCTTCAAGTGTGAGAAATCGATTTGATGTGCATTTGACATTTCAGGGATGCTCAAAAGTTTTTCAATTATCATATTAGTTGGATTGTTGGCACTAGCATATAAGACGATTCAGCCACCACCTCCTAGGATCTGTGGGTCTCCAAATGGTCCTCCTGTCACAGCATCTAGAGTTAAGTTGAGTGATGGAAGGCATTTGGCATATAAGGAATCTGGGGTGCCAAAAGAAAGGGCCAAGCACAAGATCATTTTCATTCACGGCTTTGACTCGTGTCGTCATGATGTCCTCCAAGTATCTCAGGTAATCAGTCCCTTTCTGTCATGTGGGAGGGGAGCTATTGGCTAACAGTATGACATTTTCAGGAATTAGCTGAAGAACTATCTATCTATATACTGTCATTTGACAGAGCTGGTTATGGAGAGAGTGATCCCAATCCAAAGAGAACAGAGAAAAGCACGGCACTCGATGTTAAAGAACTCGCTGACAAATTGGAGCTTGGAACAAAATTTTACGTCATTGGATTCTCGATGGGTGGAGAGATAACTTGGACCTGTTTGAAATATATTCCTGAAAGGTATAACATAGACTCGTGCACAAGTACAGAATTTCCCCCTTTTCTTGCAAATGTCATTCATCCAAAATTAACATAGTAGTGCTGAGAATTTAAGTCCAGATATTGCACAACTTATATTTCAGTTCTAATGTAGATTTAGCTATGTATGACTTAGCCACTAGTAATTCCGACAGCTAACAATATGATATTATAATTGTAGTACTCTCTTAGCATGACACAATGTAATTAGGCATATTGCCCATCTGACGAGATGTATACTTGTGCTTATAAGTAGCCAGGATATAATGAGTAAGCATGGGATATTGGAGTGAGATTTATTTAGGTATTACAGGACATGACATGATAAAAAGTAATTTCCCGTAACGGACAAGAGAACTACCATGTAAAGTTCATTATGATCCTTAATCACAAGAGGTATGATCAGCTATTCCTCCCAGCTTCGATATAAGTGTTAAATCTGATGCAAATGATTATGTTGATTATGCTAATAAACTTCTCTACCATTTTAGCTCAACTATAGAGTAATCATCCTTTACGATTGCGATGGCTAGCAATTTAGAGGCTCAGTCAGTAGTAGAACCATAAACACCTTTTGGTGTGCATCTGTAACTGGTGACTACCTAATGCAATTATGTGTCTGGTGCTTTCATGACAGGCTTGCAGGAGCAGCACTGCTCGGTCCAGTTGCCAATTTCTGGTGGCGTGGTTTTCCTTCAAATGTATCAAAAGCAGCTTACAAGCAGCAGCTTCCACGAGATCGATTGGCAGTCGGTGTTACTCATTATGCCCCTTGGTTGACATATTGGTGGAACACCCAAAGGTACTTCCATTCATCAAGTGTCATAGCCCTGCTCCCCGAAATTTTCTCTGTTGAGGATATAAAAGTGTTACCAAAGCTCACAGCTCGGGAGCCTTATCGGGTATGCCAAATTTTACATAAATTTGCTTATGTCTTTAGGAATTTTCTACTAATTGAATTATCTTTTCAAAGAATGAATCTGAATAGTTCGGTTTGTCAGTTGAGAACCCAAAATTGATGCAGCAGTCAGAAGTTCATGGTTTGATTACATTCTTGGTTGCCTGAGCTTTAACTTAGATTTAGATATGCTAGTAGCATGTGCGCAGTATAACCTGTTACGATTGTGATATGATGCTCTATTTTAAGCATTTTGATGTCACCATTGTTTAATTTAAGTAATAGTAATTTGGCTAATGCATCCTCATTAGATAGAGGGAATAATAATTGATCCATGGTATTTGGATCTGCAACTAACAGGCACAAATCAGGCATCAAGGAGATTTTGAGTCCCTTCACCGAGACATGATGGTTGGTTTCGGCAACTGGGAGTTCAGCCCCCTGGAACTCAGGAACCCATTTCCGAACGGCGAAGGATCGGTTCATCTGTGGCACGGTGCCCAGGATTTGATCGTGCCGGTAGGGATGTCGCGGTACATCAGCCAGAAGCTGCCCTGGGTTCACTACCACGAGCTACCGGAGGCCGGTCACATGTTTCCATTGGCAGACGGCATGGCTGATACTATTGTCAAAGAACTGTTGCTTGGTGCAGCAGATTGACCAGCTTTATATATTTCGGCCATCTCTGAGTTTATGGTATTTCATCTGTTGTCTACTGTTTTGGTCAAATATTATCATTCCATCCATGTTGAGTAGCTTTTTGTGTTTAATATTTCAGGCCAACGTCTAATAATGTTTGCTTCCATATCTGCTTAAATATTGTGTCAACCTATATGATTGCGGTGTATGATCTCAATGGAAAGAAAAAATTAAGTCATAGAATTGAGTAATGTCGTTGAAATAGTTTTATGGGCAGGAAAACAAAATCGGAGCGTTACATGTACATTTAACTCTATATTGTTTTCACATTTAAAAAGCTAATCTATGTGTTACACCCTAAACTATTAAAATGGGACATTTTCGACCTAAAACTCAAACTCAACCAAAATTCTCTAGGGCTTTGTCTGGCATGAGAATTTTAAGTTCCCGTTAGTTCTCGAGAACTAATTGATTTGATAGAAAAATTAGGTTTGGTGTTTGGATGAAAAAAGTAATGATGAGAATTTGAAAAGTTGATTTGATAGATAAGTTTTAATAGGTGTTTGGATAAAAAGTAAGAACTATGAATACAATTTATTATTTATAAGGAATAAAATTATAGTAAATTAAAATATTATGTGTATTTAGTTAAAATAATAATACGTAATTATTAGTTTAACATTTCTTTAAAAATAAATTGTCTCGTAATATATTAATATTAATTTTGATTAATTTTTAAATATGCTATTAATATTGTAATTTATGAAAATATTTATATTAAGTTAAAAAATTATTTTATAAGAAAAATGATAATATATTAATAAATAAAATATTATAATTGATTATTATTTAAGATAATATAAAAATATTCTACTAATTGAAAGAAAAAAAAAGGCAAAAAAAAAAGTTCAGACGCTTCGAGCGAGACCTTGAAAAGTTCTCGCTCGAAGTGAGAACAAATTGTCACATGACTTGAACTGACGGGAATTTAAAAATTCCCGTCAGTTCAAGTGTTTGGCCGAATTTATCGGGACTTGGGCAAGTTCTTGCCCAAGTTCCGGTAGCCAAACACAGTCTAGGACAAAAGTCTATTTTTTTTGTCATATTTCCCCATTTTCCCCTCTCCAAGCCTTCAAACTCTCTCAAATGGAACTTAGAGGAAGATTAATCACCAGCTAATAAATTACTACAACAGAACAATTAGATTAAGAGGAGAAATTTGGGTCAAACAAGGTAACGAGAAGATGATTAATGAATGAATGACAATTGATTAATAGCACTCTTCGTGATACTAAGAAGAGGTGCAACAAGGAGGCATGTGACCTTGCAAATTCACCTCAAAGTCTGAGCTCTGATTGAATGCACCATCCTTCAAATGAGAAATCAATTTCAGAATAAGTATCTACATGCAATCAAGATAATATTATTATGATTCCCATGACATACTTGAGCTCCTCCTAATATAAAGTAGAAGAAAAATATCTGAAGTTGAAAAATAACTTTTATTATTACTGTTATCAATGAATAAAAGCTGATGTATGCTTATTGTTATAAAAAAAAATATTAATTTATTGATCACTACTAATAAAGAGAAAATTATCCATATAAAAAGAATACTTATCCACATATTATTTACTAAATAAAAAGCACTTGCATGATTATGATTATCATTGAAATAATATCAAAGATTTATGGAACATGATCATTAAATCCTCATCATTTTCGTTATTCCCTCTGCGGACAACATGATGCATGCTTAATTTTAACTTCATTTCCAAAGGGCGAATTAAGGACCTGTAATATTTAAAATTTTAATATTGACTTCATCCTCTTAATTAAATTAAGTTAAAAAATTATTAAATCGAACATTTTTAATGATTTTATAATGTTATCCCCCTTAAAAAAAACCCCTCCATCCGTTCCTCATGCTACAGAAGCTGCCCAATGAATGTTTCTATTGACCCAAGGCATTCTTGATATCATTTCCGGTTCAGCAAATTAAAAAGGCTTTGTCCCTCGAAATCCCATTGGCGTATTATTAATTTAATTAAATCAGTAATTTAGATCATTACTTAAATTTTTTATTATTATTTAAATTATTGATAATTTCATATTATACTATTAGATAAATATTAATAATATAAATAATAATTAAACTAAATTGAGACCAAATTATCAAAATACTCGTAAGAATTGCTTTAAATTTTGATCACATGATTATATACAAACAAAGAAAAAAATAGAAAAAATGAATATAAATAAAATAAGATGAGATAAAATTAAGAGTTATTTACAAAAGATTCTAAATAGCAATAAAGCTGAAGTTGAATGATATTTATTGTTAATATAATATTCAAAATTAAAAATTTTGAATGAATATCAAAATACATTCCAACCAACTAGTAATTTAGAAAGACACTTCTCATGTCTGTTATTAAAATTACTAGTGATGTGATAATTAAGATTACTAGAATAATTAAAATTAAGGACCTGTTCATTCGTGGCACGGCGCCTAGGGCTCATGTAATATTTAAAATTTTAATATTGACTTCACCCTCTTAATTACATTAAGTTAAAAATTTATAAAATTAAACATTTTATAATTTTATAATTTTTAATAATCTTGACCCGAGGATTCTTGATATCATTTCTATTGACCCAAGGCATTCTCGAGATCTCATTGGTGTATTATTAATTTAGTTAATGGATAATTTAGATCATTACTCAAAATATATTATTATTATTTAAATTATTGATAATATCATATTATAGTATTAGATAAATACTAATAATATAGATAATAATTCACTAAGTTGAGACCAAATTACCAAAATACTCGTAAGAATTGTTTTAGATTTTGATCACATATTATTATATACAAACAAAGAAAATAGAAAAAATGAATATAAATAAAATACGATGAGATAAAATTAAGAGTTGTTTACAAAAGATTCTAAATAACAATAAAGCTGAAGTTGAATGCTATTTATTAATAACAAAATATTTAAAATTAAAAATTTTGAATGAACATCAAAATACATTCTAACCAACTAATAATTTAGAAAGACACCTCTCATGTCTACTATTAAGATTACTAGTGATGTGATAATTAAGATTACTAGAATAATTAAAATTATCAATAAGAAATTGCATCCAAACAAAATAATGTGGTGGACCTTAAAATTTTTAAATATAATTATCGTTAATCTATATGGATCACTTCATACCAAGTGTTTTATGGTGCATCTTCTCTTGGCTATTGTCTTGGTAAAATATCGTCATTCCATCCATATTGATTCATATTTTAGGTCATTATGTCGAGACTTTTTACCTTAGTCTTTTGTTTAATATTCTTAAGATCGAAATACTATATAAGATTACAAGGATATCATAAGATCCAAAATTATAAAATGAGATTGAGAGAAAATATATTTTTTAATAAATTTGTCATGCGCTTATCTTATATTATGTTATACTTCTATTAATTTTGAAAGTAAATTACAAAACATAATAAGAATGGGAAAAAGATATATCAAATTTTATCTGAATTTTTATTATTTAAATAATTGTATTATTATTATATGAAATCGTATAAAATCGGATAAGATCGTACAACCAAGATAAGATCAAGATCAATTAGAGACAGTAAGATTGTAAAAATTTATAAATCAAGACTTTGGCACTCTTATTTGTATCTACTTAAGATATTGATATATAGTATATGTTCTCTAACTAACCCAAGAAAAAATGGAGGTTCCAAGTATTTGTATGTGGACATGAGTAGAGCCAAATTATGTCAGCCCTTAAATAGGTCAGGCATGTTTAACAACTTTAATAGACAAAATAGACCACTTGTAATATGTCAAAAAAAATTAAATTGGTATTGGCTTATTGTTAGATTTAAAAAATTTAACTCTTATTTATTACTAAAGATATATTTTTAAAATAAATTATAATAAAAATCATTTGGTTTCATATATGATTTAAAATATATTATCCACGTTCAAAGTTATTAAATGAAAATATATTAGATAGCATCCACACCTTTATAATCTAATGAATAAATAAAAAAAGATAGAAGACATGGTATCGGACACTAGGGATGTTCATCAGGTCGGGTCAACCTGTGAACTCGAGACCCGACCCGATCTCAACCCGACCAAGGTCGGGTATGTGTTAAAAAATTTCTTCCTATCTTTTTTATTTTTATTTAAATTAAATTATTTTTATTTAATTTAGAGGTTTATATGATAAAAATATAAAAAATCCTTTAAAATATAAAAATAGTAAACAAATAAAAATGTTATTTTTGTGATTTAAAATAAAATATTTTTATGTTAAAAATATTAAAAATAAAAGGTTACTCAATCACTTGACTTAACTCAATTCGAACTAAACCGAGCCGGATTGGGTCTAATTAGATTTGCTACCCAAGAAGTCATCAATTTGATCCAACTTGACTCGACTAAAATTGATCTCACTGAATCGAGTTTAAGGTCGAGTCAAGTTGGACTCCCTTTTATCAATATTATAACATTAATAAAGTAAGCCTATTTATAAAAAGGTCTAAGGTCTGGTTTACGAGCTGAGTCGAGCAACGCTCAAAGTAGACCGAATTAGGAGATGCGGATGAATGACGTGGCTTGTGTTCATGACATCCCTAACCATTACTCGACTTTCTTTTTCATTTTAAACCCACCGAGATAAATTCTAATTAAATTAATGACATTTTTTTTTCATTTTTTAATATATGATTCACATTAACCTTATTGGAACGACAGCAGCAGCAAGATTCTTCTTGCAAGCTGTTCTTAATATATATATATATATATAAGTTTATGGAAAAATATATTATAAATTTTGGGTACAAAAATCAATATGTTTGCTACTGTAGGCCTAGAGGGTGCATCCAAATCAAACCGTTATAACCCTGAAAAAAAGAGTTGGTGCTGTGTGTGATATATATATCTTGTTTGTATGCACACAAACAACCTTAATTTCTTTCCCCTTTCTCTTCAAACTTTTTGTATTACTTCACGCCGAAAGTAATGCGCTGCTGACAAGAACCAAATTATGGACACAAGAGGCCTTCCATCCTTCACACCTTCATTCCTAACAAATCTAATTAGGCTACTACGTTAACGTACAGAGAGAGAGAGAGAGAGAGAGAGAGAGAGAGAGAGAGAGAGAGAGAGAGAGGAAACATGCCCACACGCCATGACTCCCTCTCTTGTGTCGACCTGAAGAGCGGGCAAGGTGGAAGGATGTCATGAGCCAATTTGAGCAATCCATGCAGCCAACAACCGAAGGCTAATAAGCTGCAGACAATCGATTACACGCCAGACGCCATGTACTAATAGCTCAATTAATTAACTCTTCGTCGCCGAGATCGAATCGCATGCATTAATTGCACCTGCCATCAAACGGCAGCAACACTGTTCAGTTCAGTCTCCTCAACGCCATCCGTGCTAATGGCTTGGTCATGCTTTCCTTGCTTGCCTATTTCTTTGCCTCTGAGCTCCATCTCCTGCATGTCATGGACCACTACTATCCCCACCGACTCCGCGTCTATTGGGTAGACGGCCTTCGGCGCCGTCGTCGTCTCAAGCTTCCCGCCGATGGCGCCATTGATGTGCTCAGGGAGCTTCTCAACCACCACCGTCTTCCTTCTGCTCTTGTAAACTATGTAAAGCAGCATCTGAGCGACGCCGAAGAGGAACCCCAAGACGTTTGGTAACTGTAATCCGTATGTACAGAATATAAATTAATGATAGATATCTTAGACTAATTAGCCATGATGTCAAGTAATAGGCATACATACAAGTACATATAGGCAACAGTTAATTATAAGTATATATTACCGCAACGTAAATGTCCGTAGTTACAAGGCCATAAGCGAACCAGACGACTGCACTCATTGTGAGGAAGAAGGACAACCAAAATGGCATGAACTCCACGCTTTTGGTGCGTATCACCAGCCTCTGTACAAGTTGCAGTATTCAGAGTACATGTTAATTGAGACCACCAACACGTTCAAATACGACTGTTCAAAGCAACTAATTAATAATACTACTCACGATGACACTGAGAGGTGCAACGAAGACGCATATGGAGAAGACCATGCAGATCCACCCCAGAATTTGTGCTCTTTGGGTCCCCTTGGACAACAGGAGAGTCAGGGCAACGATCAGACCGAAAGCACCCACATTCAGCAGAGAAATCAATTTGACAGTAAGTATCTGCATGCAACCAAGACTATATAATTTGAGACAACAGAAAATGAACATTAATGATGAATGATTAATATAGATATCTTAATCAGTTACTTTTTATCCATACGTAATTTATCATATATGTATATATGTTAATTTACCTTGGCCACCTTTGGTGCATATATCAGAAACATGATGATGTACAGGCTCTCGATTACGCATCCAACTGAATTGATGGTGATGAGAAGGGAGGCATTAGTCTTCAACAGGGCATAAAAAATCCAGAGCATCGCACTGAAAAGTGCAACCACATATGGCACTGAGTGGAAGCCCTCGGTCGATTTCATCCTATAAACTCTTGAAAACGTCGGCCTATGAAAATCACAGAAAGGTTTTAGGAACGAAATTCACTTCAAATCAAACCCACCAAAATCAAATGAGAAAAGAAATTGAATCTTGAGGAGATGAATCTTACAGTGGAGCAAGGTACACCATGAACGAAATGATATTACCTGATCAACATCAAATAAGAAGAATAATGATTTCTCGGTAAGAAAAAAAGTATGAGCTCGCAATAGTGGCAATGTGACAGAAAAATTTTCAAATAGAGTCAGAGCTGTGCATTTTTTATTTTTAATAAAATCTATGAGCACAATGCGACATGCACTCACAAAATAATGCAACCAACAAAAAGAGTTCGCGAAGATATTTGAATAAAGTTATGCATTTTTAATGCCAGAGATGACACCAACTATTTGGTGCACCTTCTATGTTACTCTGAAGTATCTACAGCAAGTTCTGGTTGCAGTTTGGTTGATCACAATTCACAATGCATGAACAACGTTGGAACAAATTAAACATACGAAAATTGAAGTGTGCCAACCATGGAGAAAGCAGTAACTATTGCTTTGATCCCCATGGTAGAAGAAAATTAAGACATGATGCTCCAGAACAATAATAATAATAATAGAAAGATCTAACAGTTCAATGACTGCATATGTAAACTGTGAAGCTCTAATGTATGTATGTAGGTACCGTACCAAGGATGCCGAAGGCAAATGCCCAAGGATGGCCCAAGGACATTCCGGCTGCCATGTCTCTCCCTTGCTTTGCAAGAACTGAGCAATCTCAGAGCTCCAAAATTGACAAGGGCGAATCAAAAGCTCGCCGGCGGCGCCTGCCGGAGGGCTTTGATGGTGTAGTAGCAGTGCACTAGTAACAGAATTGCCTGAAGCTAGCTAATGCTTATATGCAGGGGAAGTGGAGGAGGGGCATTATATAGGGGTTGGGGAAAGGGAGGAAGGAAGTAGTCCAATTCCTCATTTGGTTCAAATTGAAGGCCAGGTGCCCTTTACGTGCTTCATGGCCACCTGGATTGCACTAGCTAATTAATACTACATCATATATAAACATACTTGGTATTCTAATAAATAATTCCACCTGTAACAACAGCACAGAAACTAATTGAGTGTGTCAGTATACCTGATCGAGTTAATTAACAGCAGTTAGTAATTATTGATAATTAATGTTGGTCGATTACTTTAATGATATTAATTAAGGTATGAAAGAAATTAGGAGGCTTTCGTGTTGTGTGAGGTGCATGTGGAGATGGAACTAGCCCTTACGTTACACAATAATGGGCAAAAGCCATAACGAGAGTGTTCAGCGTTATTAGTTGACGTGACTCAATTTAGCCGTTTCTGCACTTTCAACTTCATGAATTAATTCCCCTCCCTCTCACACCATCTGATCATCAAATAAAACATCCCCAGTTGCAATTTTCTCCAGCTCCATATGTATGATAATTTCCCTCTATGCTCTTTGCTTCTCCTAATGATTTCCCTCTAGTAATTAGTTACAATGATTTGAGTTATAATTTTTCTGTCATCATAATTAATTTCTAAGTAATCCACCACCATACTCGGTTACTATGTGTATATATATATGTACTTGATCCTGATCTGTAACATACTAATTCTACATGACATATATGTGTGCCGAGTAGGTAGGTTGATCATGACATCTCTGATGTAGTAGCTCTTAGCTAGAGACTGAACTGGACTGCATATTACTACTTTGAGTTGAGTTGAGTAGAGACGAACAAAACGCATGCATATGCAGATGTTGTCATTAGAATCTGCAGTGGAACTAATGCTTTTCATATTTCTTTTCTTATAAGAGTAGGTGTAATATCTAAAAGTTGTACAAACAAATATATTGAATAATATGTAGTCCTTTAATTAGGAGAAAAAAGAACTGATTCCAATTAATATTTTGTTGAGTTTTAACTGTAATGTAGTAGCTGATTAATGTTGTGGCTGTTACCTTAATTGTTTGATTGGTTATGCCACCTTTCTCATGCCGTTAGCAATACACGGATGGCGGTGGCTTTCTTGCTTCCGGAGAGTTGTTGGTTTGCTGCTCTCTCGCTCCTTGCCGTTATGGAAGCAAGAAGGAGACAAACAAAAAGCACTAGTTCCTCCTTGTTCTCTTCCTTCTCCCTCTCTCTCCTTCTCTCCCAGACATGCACACCTTTTCTTTCTCTCTTTTAATTCCTCCTGATTTCATTGCTTCTGTTGCATCGTTTTTGTTGAACCTGAAAGCCAGCTTGAAATACGGATCAAATAAAGATGATTAGTAGGGTTCAAGAACTGGCACGCGTACAAAGGATCGATTACTTTGGTCCATGGTATTATCCCTAATATGGTTATATTTTCCCTGCCAGCTGCAAATCATGTCGGAGTAGCCACCAATTTACTTATATTAGGATATTGGTCATGGCATAATGACTCCTTTAGGACATTAATTATACCAATTAACTTGCTTATTTAGTATCTTGGAGATGGTGGTACTTGTTAGCATAAATAAGTTCATTATAAGAATCAGCGTACCATTGTCACTGCATATTTTCTTAGGGAGAAAAATGCTGTATGGACTGCACTTAGAACAGTAACACCAACAATGTTACTTTCTTCTTCTGAATTCGAAAGCTATTTTGCACGCAACAAAAGTGCTGCAAATTAAGTTTATATGCAGCATGAATTGCTGCATGCAGTAGCATTTTGGCAAATCTTGTACAGAACGAGAACGAGATTTATTAACTAAATACATGAATCAGAATGATACACGGAAGACTAGGAAGAAAGTTTAAAAGTTATGCTTATTTCCTCTAATCACATCTAAATTATCGTAATTTTCTACATCTAACCCTAACTTACGAACTTCATTTTTTGGATCCTTAAACTATCACGATTTTTCTAATTCGATCCTTCCGTCCAATTCCGTCGACTTCTCCGTTATTTTTTATTTTTCGCATTTGTAAAAAATTCATTCTACCCCTTCCTTAAATGTTAGTCTATTTTTACATAAAATAATAAAAAAAAGAAAAAATGACCACGTGTCACCGGAGGAGGGGAGGGAGAGTTTGGAATTAGATGTGAAAAATCGTGATAGTTTAGGGGTGATTAGAGGAATAAGTCATTTTATTAACTGAATACATGAATCAGAATGATAAAGTTTTTGTCGTGCCTCAAATTTATTCGCCCTTTTCGTTATGTATGTACATATTTATATGTTAATATATATATATATATATATATATATATATATATATAAGAAAAGAAGAGAGGTCGGGTTCCGCTTGACCTGGTCCCGATCCGGTATTTACCAGGTCCAAAATATTTGGACCCGGTACCGATTGGTACCGAGTTCGGGTCAGTCTGGAAAAATCGGAAATGGGACCGAGTAAAAAAACTTAAAAAATAAAAAGAAATATAGAAAACTTATGATAATTAGCAAATTTAAATCATAATTGTTAGGATTTCTCCACGAGAGAAATTATGCACCGCGAGAAAATTCGAGAAATTTCAGGCGATGCAGAAGTTTATTAGATGGAAGAAACAGAAAAAGATTATAAGATCAGATTGCTTTCTCTTTGGACCCCTAGAAAGTTTATATAGGCACTCCTTTTATCACATGATAGGAATTACATACCAACTGGGACTCTATGTTAATCCCAAAAATAGGACACCTATCTCGTGATAAGGAAATAAATCAATTCCTTAACAATCTAATGATAAGAAAATATACAGAATATGTGACAGATTTTCTTTTATTTCAAAGTTTGGGTCCAGATGAATTTTCAATTGGAGTAGAATTCAAGGCATTATTAATAATAATTTAAACAAATAAATATTATATTATCAAAATATTATGTCAATGTACCATATAACAAGACAATAGAATTTTTTAACACTTCAAAATGAACAAGTAATGATTAAAGTATCAAATAATTAAAACTATATCAAAATTATTAATAATTTTCTATTATTATAACTGGGTCGAGTTTTTATATGTTGGACCAAATCCGCCAGATTTTTTTATTCTTTGACCCGGACCCAACCTAATTTATCATCGGGTCAAGAATATTTTTCAAAAATTCGAGTCGGTGAGGTATGGTCGACCCGGACTATGCTCGCCCCTAGAGGAAGGGATACACTATAAGAAAATAGGACTTTCCGACAGATCAAAATCCGTCACAATTTGCGATGGATTTTGCGACGGAAATATTTTCGACGACTATGACAGTCAGAAATAAAAATAATAAATTATATAATTTATTATATTATTATTTTATTTTTCGATGATTAGGTACGTCGATATTTTCAATGGATATCTATCTGTCGCAATTTTCGACGATCGTGACCGTCGGTAAATGTATAATAATATAATATAAGGAGTATTTTATTAATATAATTAGCGACAGTCCGAACCGTCAAAATTTTCGATGATTCCGACCGTCGGTCATAATTAACGACAGGTCAAATTCAAATGTTATGTTGGTAGCAAATGTGTTACCAGAAAGTGATAATTCTGAACGCCGGCCCCCAACAGCATTATTTCATCCACTATTAGGCAATGATCCTAAATGCTTCTCACATCATCTGATCAGATCAGTCGCACCACCTTTGGGATAATTAAGTATTTTATTCGTATTAAGGACGAAACACTTGGCCATTTGCATGCATGCAGTCATATATATGATCACTAGTATTAAGTACTATCCTTTCTTACGGGTATTCATTGGTCATTGAATCTTATCATGGCTTTAAATATTCTTGCATTAATACGTTTAGTATTATCATAAATGATCATCGTAATGTGCATTGGTTAAATTTATTGAGAAAAGATTAATTTCTTTTTTTGCTATCATCTTTCAGTCCTGATCTGATCACTCATCTCATCTGCGGGCTTCTGTTTGATTCTCGTTCCTCCACCTGAAAGTATATCTTGATCTTATGCTCTTTTCTAAAATATCATGATGTGTTAGGATGAATTAGTTTATTATTAAACGAGGTTTGATAATAGTCAGGGACTATCCCTCCACAGTGCATGCTTTGCCTCTCAGCCAGGAGCTCATTGTTACAATTAAAATTATATTGTATCTCCTCCTTTTTCCATGAAGTGTTGCTCAACACTGTTGGGCATTTGGTACCGTGATTGAACTCGTATCTCTCTCTCTCTAATATACATCTTGGAACCAGTGCCCTTTAGACACGCAAGTCAGCTGTTTCCAATCAAACATCTATGATAAATTGCCACGTAAAATCCTCGTCGGACTGCAAGATCAGTTGGCAGTGATCAGCTATTACGTTGCCAATTGCCATTCGATTTTCCCTTCCGATCGACATCTCTTGCAGCATTTTTAGTCTTTCACAGATCAGTTTTGCGAGTCACCATATCCGTCACAAAAGCCCATAATTAAGCGACCAAATAAGGCACACGAAACTTGGCTTTGTAGTAATGTATGAGGTGTGCAGCTGTCGAGGGATTTAGATAATATATGCACGCCTCAAATGTAGGCACAACTGGTGGGGATGCAAACGTTTCTTTTTTTATTTTAAAGTCCCAAGCAGGATTATCCTTCCAAAAAATGTCGCATGCATCGTCTTGGCCAACATTTGCTAAATAATTCGCCGCTTTGTTCACTTGCCAATGACAATGTCGACGAATAAAAGATAGAGATTTCAAAAAATGCATTCCATGGTCTTCATAGGCATCTTGTTTTGTTGTTAATGATTAGAACTAAGTTAGTAGAATCCAATTCCAGCATTACTCGTCTGCATCCTCTCCGCGCAACAGCCTTAACACCACTTAAAGCATTCCATGTCTCAGCTTCCAGGACTGAACTTATATCATGCCTTAAAGCACATGCACATATAAAAAAACTAGTATGAGTTCTGCTCCACCCGCTTCCCATATTTAAAAAAGGAATCATCCAAGTTAATTTTAACTCAGGAGGGGAAAGGAACTCCAAATGAATCCTAATCGGATTCTGGGGTTGGTCCTGGGCTTCAAAAATGTGGATTTCCACATACTTTGAGAAGCCTACTAGTGATCACACCCAAACAAAAAAAATGATTGTTGTTCTAGATGTAAACAATTGAACATTATGCATGCATCTTCCACAAAAAGACCCACAATTAACTCATAAGTAAAGAACAAGTGACTGTTTCTAGCAGTAATCCACAAAAAGGACATATGTCACTAATGGCACTATCAAATTGAGTCAGATACATATCGGTAAGAAAATTATTATGCAAAAGTTTCCACAAAAAAGATGGATTTTAGGAATATGTATCAACCAAACTATTCTCCAGTCAAGCCATCCAGATTCCTATATCGGGTATCCTGGCTGCTCAAAGAGTGATAAATTAATTTGGCAGTAGCTTTACTATGGGTATCCTTCACCCATACCCACTTATCCTCATCAACACAAGCAAGTAGATACATATTAATGATAAGAGTCACAACGTAAGCACCAAAGCAATTATATAATAATGGAAAATTTCATTGGTTATTAGAATAACCATGAGATCAACAATAGATAAAAATGTTAGAGGTATCAACATGTTGACATATCTAGGCATGAACTAAAAAGGAATACAAAGCATCCAAGGATGAGACCAAACATGTGTTTTTCCCTTTCTCAATATGTTTTTAAGCCCATGTCTGATTTCATTTTGTACATTCAATATCATTTTTCAAGCTTAGGTGTGTTTAACATTATCCACGTACCTAGGTATTTAAAATGAAATGATCCTAGTTTAATTTCCAAAGTGTTCACTATTGTCATTTTCCTATTACTATGTGATTTAGGCGGTAAGTACACTTCAGACACTACAAGAAATCTACCGAATAGTCAAGCATATTAGTGACACTACTTCGATGCCAATAGGGTCAAAATTGCAACGTCGTTGGATTGAAATTACCTCTCAATATCCATGAATTAGTGTCACATTTGTGTTACCATGAGTCGACGTCAAAGTTGATGCCTTCTCGGTACTACATAGTCACTAATATGCCGCGCAAGCAAAGGCAAATGCGCGGAAAAGTATAGCATTGCATTGGCATCAACTCTTTGTTGGATCACAAGGCACCAAGAGGGGGTGAATTGATGTTTTACCGAATATACGAATTTCACGAAATACGTTGTGAAAGCTTAAAATTGATTCGTTAAATTTTAAATTAATATAATAACAATCAAATCACATGCATAATAAGGTAAGAAAGAGAGGGAGAGAGAAAGACACACATACGGTGCACAGCAGTTTATTAACGAGGTTTGGCCAAACCTTAACCTACGTCCCCGCTCTGACTTCGGAGATTTCACTAAACACCTTTCTTCATTCCAAATTGGACAAAGAAAAAACCCCTTACAACACACCACATTTTCTCCACTTCGAGATAAGGTGCACCTCTCCTCCTAGGAAGCTCTTACCCTCAATTCTCCTCTCAAAACATACACCTCTTTTACAAAGGATACCTCTTTTCCACATAAGCTCACCCTCAAATTTCTAAGCAAATATTTTTCTCTTTTACAATATCAAACTCACATGAAGAGAAGAGAGAAATAGGAGAAGATTCAACGATATGACTCAATAATTACAAGAAAATTATCTTCCTTTGATGCTTCATGTTTTCCTTGAATTCTTGATTGATTCTACATCTCTTGGACCCCTATTATAGTCCTCTTTGGATAATATGATAGTTGCCTTTTCGTTTGGCCAAAAACTAGTCGGTATAGGTCATTTTGTGTGCGGCCCGATCGATCAATCCATGTTTTAACTTCATCCCATGATATTTGCAAGTTCTCTGTTCAAATTGGTCGCTGATTCACCTAACCGATCGATCACTCTGCATTATTTTGCATATAACTTTTTGCACCGATATCGAAATGAGGTGATCTTTTATTCGCTGAAAAGCTAACAAGATTATCTACAACTTTCATATAGCTCGGATATGAATAAAACATATTCAAATATTAACTTCAAGTTTAGTGCATAATATAATCCATTCCGAATTGAACTTTTCTGTAGTTAAATCTAATGATGCATAGATCCTTGAGATAATCAATAAGGAACAATATATGACTCGAAACTAAGAAACTTCATCTTAGTTTAAAGACATATTAGGAACACTAAATATATGATTTTCCTTACTTGGTAAATCAACTATTTTAATTATTATTAAATTGAGAACACTCCACTTGGATCTATTCTTAATCTAATTAGTGATGAGATGCATTAAACTGTAATTCCTAAACTACTCCAGAGTCCACACGAATCAATTAAGCAAACCACACACAATCAGAAATACCACCTGATTACAAAAGACTGCGACATGCATTGCTTTAAGGTAAAGAGAGAATCATAACTTCAGAACTCATTACACTACTCAGTCAATAATTAGCACCATAAAAATATAAGGCATAGCAAGCGTGTTCTTAAAACCAAATTGTCTATTATTCAATTAATAGAAGTTCATAATATGCTCTCAAGTTAAAACTTTTGCAACTAACTGTAAAAGATAAAATTAAAACCAACTATTCAGAACACATAGATAAAAGTTTTAAGACTAAAATATTATCCCTATCATCCCTACAGAAAATAGAATAGGAATACTCTTTCAGAAACCACGCGTACGACTACTTCGCAATCCTCGCATGAGTGTATTGCGTAGAAAATCTTCTTCTTTGTTCTTCAAACATGCTCCTTCGTTCTTGGCTTTAGACGTGCTCCTTCGTTCCTGGCTTGAAAGCTTTGGTAGCAGGCTCTAGCATAATTATTTCTACCTGTTAGACATCTCTTTTTATAGTCTATGCAATTTTAGAATAAACGGAAACATTTTCCTTCTAAAATAAGGTAAATTGGAAGTCCTATTGAGCCCTGTAAAATTCCAAATTTCTTACCTAATTTATTTCCAATTGATCATAGGAACATATGGTAAGAGTTGGAGTTCTTGTGCGTTGAAAATTCTTCCAAAAATATATTGTTCGTTGAAATCTACATTCGTCACGCCCCTTGAAGTTCTCCACGCACACCTAGAATCATACTTCGAGTTACCTACGGTCATCACGAGGCGTGAGAAGCATTTCACGTTCGTGATTCGGGTGATTTCTCTTCGACTGCGTGACTTTTGTGATGTCAAGGCCAGTGACAAAGTGCTAACAGCCCGTGAAGATCACTATATCGACCTGTTAAGCGTAGTTCACGGTTCGTTAATTGATAACTGTCGATTTCAATCCTTGTATGACATCCGTGAAAGCTATGTTATGGCCGGTAAAATATTTGTCTTTGAACTACTGGAGTGTGTAATGGCCTATGATGCATTGCCCATGGTCCGTGATGATTCTTCCATATGGACCGTATTCGATTCGCTGTAGTGGCCGTGAAGTTGTGCGATTCGTGAATATTCATTGTAACGGCCATGAGAAATATGTCACGGCCCGTAAGTTTCCTTCGGGTGAGATAGGCGATGCTCGGTTCGTGAAATGCAGTGATTGGCATGAAATTTGGTCTTCACGACTATGAGAGATATTTAACGGCCCGTGGAATCATAGTTCCTTCATTTGAGTGCTTTTGTCAAAGCCGTGAAGACGAGCAGTTGGAGCGTTAAATCATATTTCGCGGCCCGTGAAGGTAGAGTCACGGCTTGAGATAGTCACTTTTTCTGTGTAATCGATTCTGTAAGTGTCGTGAGATAGTTCTTCACGACCGTGAGAATTGTATAACGTCCCGTGAAAATCATCTTTTGAATTTCCGAAGTCCAATTTGACTCGGTTTCACGTTATTCTTCTTTTATTTATTTCTTTTATCATTTTCATCAATAATTCCTGTAAAATACGAAAAAATTAAAGAGATAAACGTAAAAATAAATGCATGCTATGAGCAAAATTACACAAAATAAGCCTAAATATAAATGATATATTGTAAAATGCATGCATCAAGTGTTCCGGAAGAGAAGGTAAGTCAAACCAAAACCCAATATCAATTGGAGCAAAAACAAGGGGTTTCCACAACTCAGTATAATGTTGGGTAAACTCCTTCATAATGTCCCTCTCCCCTATTGCAATAGTACCATCCGGCCTCGTATACGAGTAATGTAATTTCTTTTATGTCTAACCATGGTACTGAGACAAAAAAAATTGTATTTTTGTCCCCTTTGTGGGATAAATTATACGAATGGTCCCCAGTCAATTTTCAATTGATTTCCCAACTTCAATTTGTAACCAAAACGTTCCTCATCTTTTATTTTCTTGCACGATTAGTTCTCTTGACCGGTGATAGTGAGTTTTCCGATTGTCTTGTATACGTGAGCCGTTACTCTCTCATCCATGTCATTTAAGTCATCCACGTCATTTAATGCTCCAAATCAAGTAAATTACATGGATCGTCCCCCAACTTTAAGTCGATTTCTAAATAATCTCCCAACTTTGATATTATCCACTTGACTGGTAAGAAACAATCTCTCGATTATCTATGTGACATAATAAAATGTAATAAAAAAATTTAACTAGCTGACATCACACAATAAAAAAAATATTATAAAAATATAAAGACGCGGATGAGCTGACAGAGGGGAGTGTCGGCTCTCCTCTCCAAGCTCGCCCTTTGGCGAGCTGGCATAGGGGCGCCAGCCCTCCTCTCCAAGCTTGCCCTTGTGCGAAGCTCACCAGTGGGCGAGCTTGGAGAGGAGGGTCGGCACCCCCTATGCCAACTCGCCAAAGGGCGAGCTTGGAGAGGGGGGCCGACACCCCTCTCTGTCAGTTCGTCCGCGTCCTTAATTTTTATAATATTTTTTTATCATGTGATGTCAGCTAGTTAAAATTTTTTATTATATTTTATTATGCCACGCCGCAAGATAATCGGGAGGCTGTTTCTTACCGGTCAAGTGGATGAATCGTGCAATAATATCAAAGTTGGGGGATTGTTTAGACATCGACTCAAAGTTGGAGGGACGATCCGTATAATTTACCTTAGTTTGGAGCATTAAATGACGTGGATGAGAGAGAAATGACTCACGTGTCGGCCACGTATGCAAGGCAACAGAAAAACCCACTATCACCGATCAAGAGGACTAATCGTGCACGTGCAAGAAAATAGAAGATGAAGAACGTTCTGATTATAAATTAAAGTTGGGGACCAGTTGGAAATCGAATCAAAGTTGGAGGATCATTCGTGTAATTTATCCCCCCCCCCCCCCCCCCCCCCCCCCCTTAACCCTTGACTCCATTAGTTTAAAACCAATCTGCCTAAATAATGTTGCTTGAAGGTGATATGGGGACCTCAACTTGCCTTTCTCATATTCATTCAACCCCTATGCTCGTTCTTACTTTCCAGCTCATTAATTTTATGTTTAGTTATGTTAACCCTTTCTTCTAAATTCCCCAATTTATGCCTCTTCCAATGCAATATTTTTTTCTTAGCTTTATGAAGCAATTGATGTAGTAATGTACTCATAGTTCTACCCTCCTAGACTTGCTTAACTATATCCCCAGTCTCAGGATACTAAAACCAAAATAATTCATTTTTGAACGTTTTATTTCTCTTCGAATCAGAATTTGAATTAATTAGGAGAGGAGCATGGTTCGATCTAACATGCTAAGATTAAATGCCAAAATTGGTTAATAATAAATCTATCTAATTTACACCAAATTCTAGCACCATCACTCCTATCATTACACCATGTAACATCCAAGCCCTAGTTAGTGTAAAAGCTCCCCCGCCCACCCCCACCCTTTTTCTTTTAGATATATCACCAAATTAAAATTCCCTACCAACATTCACTATATGTCATCAGTATTAATTCTAGGAAAATCACGCCAAAGGTTTGTTCTTATGTTTGGATTATTACTAGCATACACACATGATAATATGATAATAGGAAGGAAAAAGTACCAGTAGTAATCACAACATGTAACACTTGAGGGGAGGTTAATACAGGGTTATCTGGTAAGCTTGGTCCTTCCATGTGACGATTATATCACCTGCAGTGGCCTTCCCCGCTCCAGCATCCATTCCATGCCGTCTCAACTATCTCGCTACAGTCATTGTCGTGTCATCTTTTGTGTGAGTCTCTATCAAAACTATTATGTCTGATTGGTGGTGCTTCATTAGGTCTGCGAGGTGATCTCAAATTTTACTTATGTCAATGCCTCGGCAATTCCATGAGATCAACTTCATAGATTGAGGTCGAAGCACGTTCCGCCCCCACCCCCTACCTTTTCCTGCAACAATGATGAGTCGTATTGTCGAGAGACTTAGATTTTTCGACCTTATCTCTGTTCTTTTGAACCTTTGTTTTAGCCTTGCTCTTCAAATCTGGAGCTTTCACAGGCGGCTTTAATGTTTTGGCTCTACTTCGCTTAGCTTCCATGCGGATTGCAAGTTCGAGATTCTAGTTTACCCCTTTGTCCTCTACCTCCTCTGCCACTACTGCCACTTGCTCTTCCTCTAGATCTTCATGTATCACCCTCGCCCTCATCTGCTCCATAATCTTTAAATGTCGGCCTTCCACCCTTTTATCTTGTATATTTGATGCTAAAAGCAACGCTTCAACCCAACTGGCCCTAAAATCCAACATAGCGAAGAAAGAAATTGCATCCTATGCGAAGGATTGGAGTTCGACGTCGACTTCTGCATTTGAGCTGCTAACGCTAGGAGTGGCGATCCCTCCAAAGACCCTGCACTATGCAAGACTCCTCCCTTGAGTTAGTGGAGATCGAAGATAGATTACGTAGTATGACGCTATTTTTCTTTCCACTTTGCACCTCGCCCACTCCTATCTGACCGTTGCCACCAAAATTAATATTCGCACCCCTATCCATCATTTCTCCATCTTCACCCAACGCCCCCCTTGCCTCCTACACAGTACAAGTAGTCGTTAGAATGCCCAATGGCTGCATGAACACGTGAGTACCCTGACCCTCCTCATCCACGTCTCATTGCATCTCCATTGCTCCTTCCAGATTGTGTGGATCCCATGCACTTAGAGAATTCACCCCACATGACTCCCCAATTTGGATTGGTTCGCCACTCCTAACCCAATTCGTTGATGTCCTTGCGTTGTGAACTTCGTCCACGATGTTGTCTCATTGTATGATTCCCACGTGCAAGTCGTCTTCCCTCCAGCGGTTAGAAGGAGCCTCGATACTCACTGCGTTCATCCATGGCCCATACAATAAAACCTTCCCATTTCCTTCCTCGAGAAATCGTCGCAAGCAAAACTCCATTCGGTGACCACATCCACACCTGTGATAGATCCTCATACACCACCCACCGAAAGAAACTATCTGATTGTCAAACCCACACTCCCCGCCAAGCGAAGCACAGAGCTAAGCCGCCCAAACATGGCCCTATCTCCATAGAAACGCACTATCAAACCCTTTTTGAGCTCCTAAGCTCTATCTTCCACCTCTCCATTCGAAAATGAGATCTCTTCCGTGACTATATCCTGGATCTCTTGCCACTTCCACGCCGACATATGGACTATTATAATTTGGATCGATGTCCCCTTACAATATTAGACCATGAACTCCCAGCGCTGCTGCCTAGACAACTCCCACTTGCCTGGACCGCCCTCTGTACATGAGCCTTGGACTCTGATTCTTACTGGAAACATGGCTGTAGTATTAGAGGAAAGCGCTCATGGTTGGCTGAGGTTCATGGTCGCATGAGGGTCGAGGGTTCCTTTATATAACCCTCTTTCTTTGTATCTTAGGCTTCACAATCAAAATGATGTTACTTGGTAAATAGTGATAGCCGGGATGCAAGAGTTTGTATGTACCATAGATGATGTATGTTGGGCGTCTGTGCAGGTGAAGAAAACAAAGGCACCACGCAATGAGTTGCCTCCATTGCCTTCTTTTTTTGCATGCTAATAAAACAATGGACACCAGGAACATTTGGCAGTTAGATCCAGCACCTCCGGTACGCCAAAGAGAACACACACAAATCAGATTCATCCTAGATTCAGTTAAATCCTCTAAGGACAACAAATATTATTAAATTAAAAAAATCAAAAGATTATTATGATTTCGTAATATTTTCTAATTGGTCCCAAGCCCGAATAAAGGAGGAGGATTGTGTTAGACCCCAATAGCTAACGTAAAACCCTGTCAAATCTTATGAACATGGATCAACGAATATAACGGAATGGCGTCGTATGATCCATGTAGCCGACCCCACCTAGTGGGATAAGACTTTGTTGTTGTTGTTGAAACTTCATATAAAAAATCAAAACACAGACAATTCTCAATTTCAAATCACATTAAAGGCTCCATCCCTCACACCGAACGAGACCTTTGTAATACGTAGAGTAAAGGTGTTCATGGGTCAGATTGGACCCGACCCGTGATCAAACTCAACCCAACCAATTGGTCGGATCGAATCGAGTCAAATCGCTTTGGGAGGGCAAATCCGACCCAACTCGACCCGATTCGAGTCGGGTCGAGTGGTCGGGTTACCCGACACCCTATTTTTCTTTTTTTATTTTTTTCTTACTATTTTTATATTTATTTAATCTAAAAAATATTATTTAATATTTATTTTAAAACATAAAATAAAGTTTTAAACCATTTAATATTATTTTTTTACTTATAATATTTTATTTCAATTTTAAAAAAAATTAAATAAAATATGAGCTTAAGTTTAAATTAAAAAATAAAAAAAATAAAAAATTAGATCAATCGGGTCGAGTTGGAAAACTTCAACCCATACCCGACTACCAGGTCGGATCGGGTTGGACCCGCTGAACACCCCTATTGTAGAGCATCTTAAATTACAATGTGCTCGCTGCAATCAACACATCCCTTCTGACTCAAAATATTTCTAGTGCATCAACATCTTTAGTTACAGAGTGGGTTAGCCGCAACCAAGCACATACGAGTGTGTTTAACTGCAATCAACACATGCGATAGGTTTCAATTCAACCACAATATTGCGTTAGCAGTAAACTTTAGCAATTGTTCAAGTGGCATACAGACATATCAAAGATCAATGGTTTGTTGTTGAAAATGCAACGTCGTTAAAATGGGAGCAACTGCTAGCTTAATGACTTATAGTAAAGCAATTAGAGATCACTGAAGAAAGGAACATTGTGTCTAGTTGGAAATATGAATCAATTGACACCAATTATATAAAACTACTTTTCAGCTTATAATTGCAAGGCAACAGAAAATTAGCCTTGGAAATGGAAGTATCCTTGCTTACAAGTTAGAAACAAGCCAAAATTCACAATTATATATTGCTGTCTTAAAGAATCTGTCTCATCATAATACATGTATTAACAGATAGCATATGGGCCGTACCGATCTGCAGGAGCATTAAGAGAGGCATAAAAAATGAAAATAAAAATATTCATCGTAACTTGTATCCCCTAGTGATAGTACTCGTGGTTAAACTGAATATACAATAATTGTAATGCACGGGTGATTAACATCCACTTCTACAAATCAGGGACGTGGTTCTAACCATGGTTGTTTGGACCGGACCGGACCGGCCGGTCCGACCGGTCCAATCGTCGACCGCCACTCTGGGCGGGTTTGGTTCGACCTCAAAATCGGATTAGAATTCAGACCGTTTCGAACCGGTCAAGACCGGTCAAAACCCGCCTAAAACCGGGTTGAACCGTTGAACCGGCGGTTTTGCAAGAACCGGCCAGTCCAAAAATTGAAAATATTTTGAAATAATGTGGACACTGAGTTTTGAACTCAAGACCTCCTGAAACCAACTTATGTGTATATACCACTGTGCTATATTTATTTATCTGAATGCCAAGTTATTTTATATTATACAATGGTTATCATCAGTCATTTATATAATTATTTTGTTTGATAAGAAATTTTATAATATTTTAAATATCAAAAATTAAATATGAAAAGATTAGTTACCTAATTAAATTAAAAAATAGAAACTACAATAATCTTTCTAGTTTAAGTAAAGTTAAATTTGAGAAAATAAATTTGTAAATTGTAATTGAATATATTAAAATCACATAAAACTCATATCAATAGTTAAATATGTCACATTTGATTTTTTAATTTTAATTAAAATGATTTAATCATATGTACTTTGTTGTAGAAATATATTAATTATTGATAAGAATATATAAGTATTACAATTTATCTTTTTATATTATTTTATTAATATCCGGTCCGACCGTCCGAGTTAACCGGTTCGACCGGTCCAACCTGACCCGGAGACTTACCCGGGTCGACGTCCGGTCCGGGTCTTACAACATTGGTTCTAACCCATGCCAAGAAATCATAATAATTGTTTTAGTTTTAACCCTAGCACTTCCCTCACTAATTGGGAATCCACATCTTATTCAGTATGAGCAAATTGTAATGTAATTAATACAAAGAGAATTCTCTCAAATCTCCACATTGATGATAATAATGCAACCACAACCTTAGCATGCAAAATGTAGTGTAAGTTAAAAATAAAAATCTTCTCAATGCAGTCACAACCTTAAAAAGGTACAATAACTTCAACTTCTTACCATAATAAACTGCAACGTTACAGTATCTGAATGACATGTCAAAGGACAGCAAAAGCTGAAATATATTAATTGTACCAAAATTGTGAATCCAGAGCTTAGGACTGCATCCCCTGGAATTTTTTCACGATTATCATGCTCATGTCCATGTACCGCTGGGCACAGTAGGTCAAGCAGGAAGTTTCACTAGAGCTGAACTTACTACCAGGAGTACCAGTGATGCATTTGTCCCAACATACATTCGTTATCTTTCCCACCATCTCACTGATCATAGCTTTTTGCTTCTCTTGCTACAGACAACACAATTTACAAGTAAACAAAAAAGGGTCAGTATAGAGAAAATAAATTATGCAACATTAAACATAGTTCAAACCAATATTTGATCAGAATCAAACATTAGAGAACTTATAGTTTCCGTATTAGTACATACCAAGAGGAAAGGTATTGCAATTTTAAATAAAATGCATTTTTTTCTATCTTACAGAATACAGAGAATTATTCAAACTTCATCTTAACATTGCACGAGAATTACTTGTCATGAGTAATGAAATTAAGAGACAAGAAGTAAACCAAAAGTTTATGATTGAGAAATATCATATCTGCAAGAGAACAGGCCAACAGTGTAATTGGTAATCTTTGATAATTTTTAAGGCATGTCTCAACATTGGAAGACAAGTGGCTTGACATTGTACTAATATTTCAATTGTAAAGGGTAGAACTTTTTCAACTCAAAATCCAACCAGAAAAGAAAATGTGTACGGCTGCTTGGGGAATTCCATATTAGGAAAATATATTTCAGAAATGAAGTCCCCTCAAAAGGCCCAAGAAGGTCACAAAACCATATTTATTTATGCCTCCTAACTAAGCCTGATGATTAGAACCGTGATACAAATAGCACCATTAAATGATCATGAGGCTACTCAAAGAGGCACATCAACTTTACGGATGCTAGGAACAGAGGCATGTTTAGAAAGGATGTAGAACTTCACTGAATCAAATCCGACCAGAAAAGTAAATGTCTATGTCTGCTTGAAGGATTCCATATCAGGAAAAATATTTCACAATATTTCCCATTCAAACAGGCCAAGAAAGTCATGAAACCATATTAATTTGTGCCTCCTAACTAAGCCTAGTGATGAGAAATGGGGTACAATACAATATCACCATCAAATGATATAATAAGGCTACTCAGAGAGGTACATAAGGAAAATGTGCATGCACAAAAAAAGAGAGAGAGAGAGAGGGATTTTGAAAGAAGCAACGGCTGTTAAAAATTTTCAATTCAAATGCAAAGACTACAAATAACACAGTTCTAGATAATGAAAACCATCCTCTAGTCAATTTCAAAATTATTGATAACAAAGGAACTACACCAAACCAAATACATGATAGTTTATACAATTCTCAGAAATAACAACGAACAACATATGGATGAATGCAAAAGACAAAAATTATTTAGCCACCTTCATAGAGCAAGGCAAACAAGATAAAGTTGAATAACTGCATCGATTACTTTCCCTTAAAGTATGATTAAGAGTTGAATAAACGGTAAAAGAATTACCCGGCTAGTTCTAGAGATCAAAACAACAAGATAAAGGTTATGTCGCTACCTAGTCATACAAATTAGCCCAGATTATCGGTAGGTAGACTGAGTTCAGGAACCAAGACAATATTTAAAAGAAAAAAAAAATGCAACAGACATGAAGTTTCAATACAGACCCAATCTGAGGACATTGTCAATGAAGGAAAATGAAAATAAAAATGTCATAATGGTGATAAATCTCAAGTGGAAAAAAGTACATTCAGCGCATACCAAAATGCTATGTGCTCATCATCCATTCTGAGACAAGGATAAGACACAATCATACAAGGATAAGAACATTAGCATAAGATACAATCAGACAGGATCTATAATTTTACTATCAGGACAGCTCCGATTGATCCCTTGCACCTGAAAATTGCATACCTCAGGTCCAAAAAGACCTGGTCAACAAGAAATCAATGCAAACAAAGGATTCCATGATGTAACCCACTTCTCTCACAAGCATTCATCTCAATGAAGGTTTCCGTTTTTCACTTTCACTCAGCTCACCTCCTCCAGCAAATCAGAGCACCTACCTCAGATCCCTCCGTTTTGCCATTTCAAAATAGAAATCTAAGCAAGACACTTTGCTCCTCCAGAAATCAGAAAAAATCTAATCTTTTTTGGTTTTTTGGTAATGTGGAACAGTAATCCGTCCTATGCTTGCTAATTGTTAGAAAATTATCACACTCGAAAGGGTTCGCATATAACTTTCAGTATAACGTACCATGAATTCGTATAGGAAACAGGACAAAGAAACCAAAAGGGCAAATCAGAAAAAAAAACCGAAACTAATCGATTTGATATGCAACAGAGACAGAAACAGATTAAGGTGTTGCACCTCGAGGAATTGCTGTAACTCATGCTGCTTGTCCATTACAAACCTCCGGATTATAAACAGCACTACAAACCCTAGAAAACCCCTGATCGCGTTGCTTGCGGCGTAAAAGCAACTGAGCGCGGAGTTATAAATCCATAGACAAACCGAAACTAATCGATTTGATCCAATTTAATCCACCCAAATAAGAAGTTGGCCCTATATAAGCCCATTGGGCCTGTTAAGTTTATTCATTTATTTCTTCTTCTTTTTTTTTTTGTTATTTGTTTTGCAACAACTCGATTCTTTAATGGGTTTCAACAACTATGATTTCTGTTTGTTTTTTTCAAATTTACTTCAAAACTATTTAAATGCGATCAGGCGCCCAATAAGCCGGACGGATTGTTAGGATAGAATTTCCAAACTCATGGATGAACGTTTCGAACGTGGAACGTCCGAAAGTTTGATCAATCGTTCGGCCTAACAAGTTACAAGATTCAAGGTTCGAGTTCATAATTTTTCGATCGATCGGTGCAAGCTCTAGGTCGACTGTTAAATCATATTTCAGTCATGACATTTCAGATAGGACCCGATATAAGAATTAGGTGACTTGTGATTCCGGACATCGTCGACGTCAAAAAAGTAGAAGCTTAAATTTTTTTTATAAAAAAAATGCACAGATATTCTTCTTCGCAAATGGCGATTGTGTTTTATCAAGCAGCATGCAAGGGATATATATAGAACCCAAGCTAAAGTTGCCTTATAAAATCCTACAGAAATTCTCATAATTAGGGAATCCAACCTGAGCCTATATATTAACTTATGGCCAGCTGAAGTAATTGAGCTGCTATATTATATTATGTTACAGCTTACAAAACAGTTTAAAATTCTAAGACTACTAGTCTCATTTGATTATTAGGTTGTTTCTAGAAACAATGTTCCTATATATATATATATATATATATATATATATATATATATATATATATATATATATACTACAAGAAATATGACAATTACAGACGGTCGAAATCATTTGTAATTTTTCGAAAACCGTCGGAAATAATGATTTTCGACGGATTTTTCGACGGAATCGATTCGTCCGAAAAATGATCGTCGCAAATCGATTTTCAACCGTTTGAAAAAAAATGTCAAAAATTTCGACGGTCGCGATGTCAAAACTTTTGGCGATCACAAACTATATATATATATATATATATATATGTATATGTATATATATATGGGATAAATGTTTATGTTAAGCACCTAAATTCATTATGCATGCGGAGCACTCCGGTGCCGTCCATTTATTGATCCACGGTCGTGATCTTTATTCTGAAATATATTCTAGACAAGAACCTTTTTTCTCTCTCTCTAACTTGTTGATCCCTCTTTCTGCACATCCAGTCCCTCTCGTTGTCATTCCTACATCTGTTAATCCTTCTTTCTCTCTCCATTCTCTTTTATCTGCGCTTTTCATCTCTTCAAAGCGGCAAAGGGGACAATAGCAGCAAACTCACATATTAAAAGCATCAATATCTTCCCTTCTATGTCAATAAATGGTTATAATTTTATCATCTGCAAAAAAGGTATGAATCGTTGAATCGTCTCTTCCACTTCCTCTCTTCTCTTTCCACCACCAAAATATTTCACCCCATCGATCTCCTCTCCTCCCTCGTGGGCCTTTTTATCCTCCTCTCCATTTTTATTCGTGAAATGCAATGAGATAAAAAATATGGACACTTGCCTGAGATCTAAATAGTAATACAAAGGTTCACACTTCACATAGTGAAACTATGGACACTCGTCGGAGAGAACTCGCATTTAGCAGAGAGGGAGAGAATTTGTTAGAGAAAAAAGTAATTTGTGTCCAATTTGTCACTATGATTTAATCTCAGCCACTTATTAAGATCTAAGGGCTGATATTCTTGCTCCGCATGCATACTGAATTTAGATGCTCAGCATATACATTTATCCCTATATATATATATATATATATATATATATATATATATATATATATATATGCAACACCTAATGGGAATTAATGGAATAATATTAGTTGATCTAGTTCAGCAGATCACAGAAGCTGTAAGCAAATTTTAATTCATTATAATGAGCACAGATATATGAAAGGAGATGATGCATGAACGCTCCTGTTCAATGGAAAATCTTAGCAACTATATAATTAATTAATTAATTAACAACTATACATTTGCATCAATCAACTCATTTTTCTTGTTTTGAGGGAAAAAAATTGTTGCAGAATATTTTATTCTTTTTTTTATCAGTGCTACAAAATGTCGGGGCTTGTTGTCAGTATGTATCGGGACCATCTAAGTTATGTGGGCAAAAAGCTATTAAAATATGAATTGACTTTGTGGAGTCGTATAGGATTAATTAATTTAGTAATCAACCAATTAAGTTCATATTTTAAATTATTATGTAATGAGTTTCGGATGGTTGGCACTTACCGGTACCACCACTAGAATAATTATCAAAGGGTGTCTCTATTGCCGCTCTTAAAATTAATATTGTCACTCCAAATATTTATTTTGAATAACTTTATCTTTTTTTCGTACGTTTCCTTTATCTACAAATCATCCCCACCAAAAAAAGTGCAAATTGAGTTAGAAATTGACAAAAATGTCTCCGCACTATAAGTTACAATACGCTTCATTTATCCTAAAAAATTAATCACGATTGGTTAAACATTCACAATAAAGAAAATGAAAAAAGGAGATAAAAATTTATTAAAATAATTTAAGTGACATCGTGTATGAAGGAAAAAAAGGGAAAATATGATGAGAAGTCGATGTCGGAGAAATAACATAAAAAAACAAATGGAAAAATAAAAGTCTGAAGGGTAAAGTTGTTCAAAATAAATACTTGAAGTGACAATAATAATTTTAAGGCAATAGAGGCACCCTTATCAAAAACAATAATATATGGATTTAGGAGGGAGGATCCCCTACCCCCATCCGCCCTCTTCGGATTGAGATCCGACAGACGCTTTTTTTTAGGCAAATCGGTCTGCTTTCGAGATGAAAAAAAGGGACAGTTCGGCGTGGAAAAAATCGAAGAGGGCCCCCGCCGCATGATGCCATCATCCCTACCGCACTATGTCCATTGTCACGGGATCGACGGTGCCCTAGTGTCACCCATGCCGCAAGCCCGCCACAAGTTCTCTGTCGCTGCTACGAGGTCGAACGCCCTGAGTTCTTCCTTCTTCGACGCGAGCCCGCTGCCGCCGCGTGGTCGTTGTCGTCGCCGCCGACGTTGCAAGTCTTCATTCTCAGTGCTACTGGGACGACGATGATTTGGCTTGGACGATGACGAGCCAAGATCCACAGCGGGGATGACAACGTGGTTGGTGGTTTCTCGGTGGGGACGACGAGCGTGATGGGGCCGAGTGTCGTTGTCCCCGCTTCATGTGACTAGTGTCATCGTCGTCCTCATCGTGCTCAGTGTCAAGTCTCTTCGCCATCGTCGCGAGATCGATGCCGCTGTGAGGTCGTCGCCATCGCGTCGAGATCTTCATTGCCCCGAGATCAACGCCGCCGCAAGATCACCGCCGCCGTGCCGAGTCTCTTCAACTCCTCGAGGTCATCTCTACACGATTTTTATTCCCTAGTTCATTTCACGCCCCGAGTCATCGTCGCCGCCACCGCTAGATCGTTGTCGTAATTTACCCCATCTATTGTCGTGATCGTGGTCTCCCCCTCTCTTTTCGATTTTTTTCACGATTGAACCGTACATCAATTTCACTCCAAATCAGTTCGGAACACCTGAATCGCACACTCCTTTAGAGTGAACCGTGTGCATCATTCGCGGCCGCCGGATGCAGATCCGATGGCCACAATGGGGGGAGAATCATCCCCCCCCCCCCCATAAAGGGGGGGGTAGAATATACATTAAATCCATAATATATATGACATTATGTTATTATATGATTGTAATTGTAATCTACATCGGTTCGGACAAAATCTGATTGTGATTGTTATTATATGACTATAATTATTAGAACTGTTTGTATAAGAAAATTTGTCATTTATACTACTTTGTGGTGTACTATCCATGGATGCATTAACATTGTAACACAAACATAAACTTAAGAACTGGTGGATAAAATTAGGCCTCTTTCATGCAATTGGTAATGTGTTATCTCACAACAATCTCCATCAGAAACAAGGCATGGTTTATAAGCTGCACACTTGATCATAAACTTAATTTTCGTCCAGCTTTTCTCGCAACAATATCCATCAAACCAAACCTTGCTGCTTCTCACCGATGGAATCATCCAAAATTGTGTTCCTGATTGGGCTAAGGATGCATGATGCTTGTGGATCCTTCCAATATCCACATGACATGATCAACCCCACCCACCGAAATCAATCAGAATCCCACTGCTACTGCATTCGGACAATTCCACTCCCATGCATGACTACAAGAATGCATGCATCCAAGCTGACACCGCCGCTGGTATTTGCATCTTGGATGCGTGTCTGTCCGTGGAGGGAGTCAAGTGGAGTTCTCAAAGAGTCAAAGATAGTGAAGTGAAGTGATAGCGATGCATGGAAAATTAGAAGATCCAAGTTGATTCATTATGCTTGATTAATTCAAATGTATGATAACCCCTAATTAAGCCAACTAATCCATTACTAAGTAAAAGCTAAAGTGGTTCCTCAGAAACATGCATATCTCATTATCAAAGCATGTTTCACTTGATCCGTTCTTTAGTTCTATCTGAAGCTGATTAATTTAGCTTCCTCCAAGAAAGAATTTTTATCTACTATACAATTGATGGGAACTTCCTTATAAATTAAGCTCTCCAATTCATTTTGTTAGAACTGGAAACTAATTAAACAGACGACGCAAAACAAATTAGATCGTCAAATATATCCAGAAATGAAAGAATTTGGGACGAGTTGAAATTTTCCAGAATTAGAACGAGACTGTGATGCACTGAACATTTCAGGAAAATGACTTGACAGCAGTGCCCTTTGATTGTATTCACATCCATCCTGTGCATTTCCTTATTTGTGTATATATATGTATGGATTTTATTCTCTGAAATAAAAGCTAGATAACCATTGATCTCCAACTTGTATGCCTTATTAATTTAGTAATTCGGAATCTTAGGGAGTTGTTGTCAATAAGAACGCAAGAACACCTGCAATTTGCATTCCATTAAATTGAGAAATCCACGCAAGTCTTGAGTTCATACCATTAATAATTCTAATATACCTTAACTAAATGTATACTAAAGAATCATAAAGTTTGACTCTTAATTTGGCAGACAAATAAGAAGACCATGCAAATTTAGCATGCTTCACCACCTTCTTTTGATTCCGGATAACAGCAACAGGGTACATTGTTTGCTGTTAAGTACAAGAAACAAGAACAGATTTGGGATATTTTTTTGAAGCCCAAATGAACACTCAAGATTAATCTCAGCGAAGGACAAAAAGTACCTTTATATTAGTTTCTAAACAAATGTAAAAATCTCTTGGCATGTGAAAGAAGACAAACAAAGAAAAAAAAATACAATTCTATTATTCGAGATTGTGATTAGACAATTGTTGCCTCATCAAACTTAACTTATACATGTCCTTTTGATCAAAACAAAGGGCAACCCACCAGATCATGCAACTTGTTACTTCCTCTGAGACCATGGAAGAATATGGTGGTGATGGTAGTAGTAGTAGTAGCTGTTTGGCTGTGAAGTAGAAGAAAGAATCAGAATCAAGGAGATATTTTCCAACTGAGAATTCTAAGGATTTCTTGTATGTCCCCAGCTGCTGATGTCAGTCTTCATGTTATGTTATCTTTATCTTTTGTAAATATCTAATTAAATCTTATAAAATTATTGAATTGTATAATGAAGTTATTTGATGAGAATAAAAACTATTACACTAAAACAAGTATGTAATTTTACTTTTGGAAGGCACATATAAGTTGTCATGACAAAGAAATGAAAGAGCTGTCCTATATCTGCAAAAAGTAATCTTCAAATTCATTTTACTTTGAGCCGATATTCCATTTTTCTTTTCATTAGTTAGACGCCTCTTTTGGACATGTCTCGTAGTGCCATGTCCATGTGCAAGGCATGCAACATCTCTCTCTCTCTCTCTCTCTCTCTCTCTCTCTCTCTCTCTCTCTCTCTCTCTCTCTCTCTCTCTCTCTCTCTCTCTCTCTCTCTCTCTCTCTCTCTCTCTCTCTCTCTCTCTCTCTCTCTGGGCGGTAGCAAAAGTTATAAACAAACGAAACAAGAGCTTTATTAGGCCAGTGAACACAAGCAAAGTTTAAACTACATATATATAATATAATATAATATATATTGTGCATGTAATACAAGTGCAACGAGGAGGAGAGAGGAGGAGGACGTGCAAGAAAACACAAAAAATTTGCACCTTTTTGGCCTTCCCTTTGGACAGTTCACAGTTGGACGTCCACCAAGTTTGCTTCTTTCCTCCACAAAATCCATCCATCCCCAACCTCCACACGCAACCAGAAACAAATAACTAGAGGGCAGTAACAGCATATTTTTGAATGGCAAGGAGAGAGAAAGAGAGAGAGAGGAGATATAAAAGGATACAAATATTAATTACAAACACCTTTTTCCACTGTTTGTTTGTTTGTTTTGCTGTCACGGTTCCTGCTGCAGGTGGAACGTACTCTGACAGCTCGCTGCTTAATTTGTCCCTCACTAATCTCTTGCTTTAACCCCGTCTCATATACTATTAATATTATTAATTATGTGTTGGTTGTTCTAAACGTGGTTGACTAATTAAAATAAGGAAGAAATGATTTAAAATAATGCACTTGTAATTGGCAATGTTTACGTGTTCTTGGACGAATAGTACTCCTGCACTCCGTTTCGTATTAAACTTTTATAATTAGGATTTTCAATTTATTATACGGGTCAACTAAGACATAATTACGGAAAATAATCCTTTTTTCGGCCACAAATATTACCTTTTCATATGAAGATTTAAATATGATATCTAAATTTCTAACAGTTTCTAATTGAAATGACATGCAAATTATTACCATCTAATTAATTAAGAAAGTACATTATGTTATTTAACTATATAGTGTTGAATTGTAAACTTCTCATACTTCAATATAATTAAGTGCTCAAATTTAATGCAATAGTTAAAATTATAATAATAAAATATTGATATTTTTATCACCTTTTAGGATAAATAGTAGTACATCTAAATTAACATATTATCAGTATTGGAGATCCTATGTTCAAATTCTTATGGAATTATTATTTAAAATTTATTTCCTTATCTAGGTTGACTTAAGTTACATGTGCTACAAATATTTACTTTGAAAAGAAATTATCATTTCACATATTGGCATTTTTTTCTATCAATGTCCATTTTTTTTGTAAAAAAAATCGTCACTTGTTTGTTTATAATGATAAAAAAGTTACAACATTAAAGAAAATATCCCCCCCCCCCCCAATTGAAAGAAAATACACTTGTAATAACAAAAATTTTCTTATTGTCATTCCTAAAATCTTAATGTAATTTTTAGGATTATTTTATCTTTTTAAGTTAATTATTAAAATATTAGTGATGCATAAAATGTTATTTAGGATAAAGATAAAAAGGTTTAAGAATGGATCGCATTAAAATTTTCAAAGATAAAATTATAGTGTTCCCTAATTAACTACTCCTCACCTTGTTTCTTATCTTTTAAATTATGTGAGAAATTATTTGATAGAGAGAGAGAGCGAGAGAGAGAGAGAGTTTGTTCACTGGATGGATATGTGATTGTGTAGAAGACAGAGAAAAAAGTGAGGACTACTTAATTAGGGAACACTACCATTTTATCTAATTCTTTTTAAAGCGATAACAAGAGGATTGCAAAGATATAGCACAACTTTATCCTATAAATTTTTCTTATGGTTTGAAACCCTACAAGTTATTTTTAGCAAAATTGACAAATGCATTGTTGTGAAGAACTATTTTTTTTAAAAACAATTACAAAGATATTGAACAAATATTTCATTGACTGAGAACATATATATATGATCAAAGAATAGTAAGGCCTAATAAACAATATTAATGAGTTAATTAGAAATCTTATTCAAGTTTAGATTTGAAATTTGATTTACAGTATTAGGCTTATATATTTTGGTTCTATTATGAGTACATTTTCTATTAATTTAGTTATGTAGTTAGGATTATATTTATCATTAAGATTCGAAGCTTCCCAAGATTCGAAGCTTCACAACTTCAGGAAGGTCTTAAAGGATCCATAATGGTCCTCTTTATAGGGAGCTTAGGCTATCTTGTTTGTAATTAATTTGATGTAAAGTTAAAGAGTTGCCTATTAGGATTATGTTTGATTATGCTTTTTTTATCAATCTAGTATTATATTTTTTATTGGGAAATTAAGACACAAATCTTGAATTCGAAAGTTATAAATAGGAGGTAGAAGTACTTCTATATTTGTACCATCAAATTTTTAAAGAAAATTTGTAATCTATTGACTAATTGGTCAAAAAAGCCCACGTACAAAATTCTAGATGTCATGAGGTGGTCCCATCCAAAAAATATTTGCATTGACCAACTACCTTCGTGCGCTTGGTAGTTAACCGCATAGTTAGATTGTCGGTTATTGTGCTTAATTAATTACAAAAAAGTGTAGCCGAGCTAATAAAGTAAAACAATCAACAATGATGTTGTGAAAGTGCGCCATGGAATGTTGTCACAATATATGCATTGGCCAACTACCCTCATTGGCCAACAATGGATGGTTTTGGCATTGGCCAACTAACCTCATTCGCAAGGTAGTTAGTCACATGGTTAGATTGTCGGTTATTGTGCTTAATTAATTACAAAAAAGTGTAGTCGAGCTAATAAAGTAAAACAATCAACAATGATGTTGTAAAGGCGTCATGAAATGTTGCCACAATATCTGCATTTGCCAACTACTCTCATTGGCCAATAATGAATGGTTCCGGCATTGGACAACTACCCTCATTCGTGAGGCAGTTAGCTGTATGGTTAGATTGTCAATATATGTGCTTAACTAAAAAAAGTGTAGCCATGCTAATAAAGTAAAACAATCAACAATGATGTTGTGAAGGCATCATGGAATGTTGCCACAATATTTGCATTGGTCAACTACCCTCATTGGCCAACAATGAATGGTTCCGACATTGGCCAATTACCCTCATTAGCCAGGTAGTTAGCCATACGGTTAGATTATCAGTATATGTGCTTAGTTACAAAAAAGTGAAGTTGAGATAATAAAGTAAAACAATTAACAATGATGTTATTAATGCGTCATGGAATGTTGCCACAATTAGTGATGATACCAATGAGATTAGCTAAGTCGTATTCGATAATGAGGTTGGTAATATCCTGGAGTACTTTAAGATGCGTTCACTGCATTGTCATTCAATATTACCTAGCAATATATATTGCCTCTAAAAAAGATTGTCACTTGTTAAATTGCCAGCAATGTATATAACTTTGTTTAGTATGCATAAGAAATATATTTGGCAATCCATATTAGATTAATAAGTTAACATATCATCTTTATCAATATACCCCTAATCAAAAGAATTATGTTTAGATATATAAATTATTTTTAACTTCATAAACTTAAATCACAAATATATATTCTCACTCATAAAATTAAAATATATAAAATAATTTATATATTTTTAAAATATGATAATAATATAGTCATAATAATTATAATATATTTTTTATTAATTTTATCATTTATTTAATTTTTATTATAGTTTATTCAATGTGTTTTAGAATTTATTTAAATAAAACTGTAAAGGATAAATGCGGAAAGTAAAATTTAAAAGATTGCAACCCAGGTGGTAATGGGGATTGTCTATCCTCTCATAAGCAATCTACATTATCACTTCATAGACAATGTGGATTGTCTGGACAATACAGATTACTCATTATCTGTTACAAGTGAACAGAGTAATGTGGTGGACCCATATAATTTAATATAATATTATCTGTTAATCTACAAAGATTACCTCTACAAAAAATGCCCTCTTAATTCGTTGAGAAGACCCTATGCCTCCAACCCTAAGATTTCCTCGAATGCTCCATATAAGGCACCTGCATAGATAAAAAAACTCGAGTTAGATCGGATTATGAAACTTGCTCCCATCATATGCTCCGAGGGTTTAAAGAAAAATCCATCCATGTTCAATTTGAACTGCCCCAAAGGTCATTGATAGAAGTATTATAACTAATAGGCAACTCTTACTAGCATTTGAAATTCTTACTTTCCCCCCACCCCAACCCCCATGATGTGAGGGTATTATATAAATAAGCTTTATATTCACAAACATATAGATAATTGTATTTTATATCAAGTTCTAAATAAATATAAAAGTGTATAAGATAAAATTTTAAATAAATGAAATACTTACGTCTATATTTTAACTATTTTTCTATAAATGTAATATGATTAGTTTGTTGGATCGATTGTTACATATTCTAACAACAATAATTATTAATCTGCATATCTACATATTCTTAGTTAGTTTATTGACTTCAATGTTAAAAAATAATATAGCTATACATTAAATAACTAATCTAGAGTCGATTTTCTAAATTAGAAAAATCACACTAAAACTATTTTAAAAAATAAAAAACACTGTCAATTTTTTCGAGAGCGTTTTGTATACTTTTATTTTAAAAGTATATTATGATAAATTAAAATTAATACAAACATATTTAATTTTATAATTAAATATAAAATATGCTACTAAACTTTTAAAGTTATCAAATTATTTGATAGAAAATTATTAAATCATATTATATATATAATAAAAAGATAGATGACTTATGATAACATATTAACTCCGCTAATCCTAACAACATTAACTTAAGAAGGAGAAGAAACGCAACTCCGAGTTCCTTTGTTTGATTCCTCCTTCAAAGTGCGGCTTTGAGTCGCCCACACGCTACGTCGCTCGTCGCCTACTGCTTGCATTGCGACCTCCTGCGCTATAAAATGCTTCGTCCCCCCGTCACCCCCTTCCTCCTCTGTCTCACTCCACCACCACTTCACCACTTCTCTCCTCTTCCTCTGCCTCTTTCTCTCTCCTCTTTGCTTGTGTAGCCGGCGCGACCAATAATTGCAGCACTGTGGATGCTTTTGAGTTTTGAGTGCATTCTCCCTCATGAACTCAATTTAGATTCATAACAAAGAGAGAAAGGTTGCTGCACTGCTCTCGTGCCGCAGGTACCGTGCATGTCGAGTAATTCGACCGTCATGGATCAGAAGCCAAGCTTTGCGAGGCATGACGGAGTGCCGAGACTGCCGCCGGGGTTCAGGTTCCACCCAACCGACGAAGAGCTCGTCGTGCAGTACCTCAAGCGGAAGGTGTTCTCCTGTCCGTTGCCCGCCGCCATCATCCCCGAGATCGACCTCGGGAAGCACGATCCTTGGGAACTACTTCCTGGTCAGTACGTAGCGCCGCTACTCCTTTTGTTTCTGCAATGTTTAGAAACTCATGGCATGACGGCCGGCACCAATGTGCGTGCTCAAGCTTTTGTTGGATGGATGTTTGCAGGCGGTGAGGTAGGGTGCGCCGGAGAGAAGTACTTCTTCAACCTCCGGGAGGCCAAGTATCCCAATGGGAACAGGTCGAACAGGGCGACCATCTCCGGGTACTGGAAGGCCACAGGCAAGGACAAGGAGGTCGTGAGCTCCTCCAGGTGCGGCCATGCGTTGGTGGGCATGAAGAAGGTCTTGGTTTTCTACCGAGGGAAGCCCTCGACCGGCGCCCGCACCGACTGGATCATGCACGAGTACCGCCTCGCCGACGCCGTTCCGCAAAAGAACTCGACGACACATGTAAGCTATTAGTTCCAGCTCAATTTGATTAATTTGCAAACAAAATCTGATTCCTTTCATGGCACTGAACAGCGTTTGTTAACTGATGGCTTCTGTCATGCAGGGTACGGTGGTTCCGAACTGCGACTGGGTGCTCTGTCGCATTTTTAAGAAGAAGAGAGCTACCAGGACGGACGTCGAACTGGAGGAGGAAGAAGGTGGCCATGGACGGGAGGAGGTCCTGGGAAGAAATGGTTCCCCCGTCGGCTTCATCGACTTCATGGGACGGAGGGGCAACCTCCGGAGCTCCAACGCGCGGTCCTCCGAGTCCAGCTGCGTCACTGATAACTCTGATGATTCCGTCCATGGAGAGGAAGCAAGCTCTAGGCTACCTCAATAGAGTTGTTCTCTCCTGTGCCATTGAATCAAAACTTAGAGCTTTCTATTTTCTTTTATCTAAGTTATCTTCGGTTACTAAGGAAGTTAATAGCATCTGAGCTCTTATTTAACTCTATAGGAAGTGGCCTTTCTTTTCTTGTTCTTCTTCTTTGGTCTTTCTCACAGCTTATAGATAAGAGGTGCATTCTGCCATTAATGAATCAGCTGAACTGTTGTTAAAAATTTCCATGTTTTCATTAATGGAACCATATATAAAATTTACACAACTCAAGTGACTGCAGTAAGAGAAATTAATTACAAACACCTTTCTTATCTTTCAGCGGCGTTGTGGCCGTAGGAACACAAATTAATTACAAACACCTTTTCGACTGTTTGTTTGTTTGTTTTGCTGTCACGGTTCCTGCTGCAGGTGGAACGTACTCTGACAGCTCGCTGCTTAATTTGTCCCTCAGTAATCTCTTGCTTTAAACCCGTCTCATATACCATTAATATTATTTATTATGTGTTGGTTGCTCTAAACGTGGTTGATTAACCTACTAATATCTAGTTGTTTAATAAAAGATTCAACCAGAAAAATATCATCTTAAAGCAATTCAAAAGTAATCAGGGGCCCAATCAAAAAATTTTATTAGCACTTTATTAGTAAAATAAGGAAGAAATTATTTAATAATGCACTTGTAATTGAACTTTTATAATTAGGATTTTCAATTTATTATACGGGTCAACTAAGACATAATTACGGCAAATAATCCTTTTTTCAGCCATAAATATTACTTTTTCATATGAAGATTTAAATATGATATCTAAATATCTAACAGTTTCTAATTGAAATGACATGCAAATTATTATCATCTAATTAATTAAGAAAGTACATTATGTTATTTAACTATATAGTGTTGATTGGTAAACTTCCCATAATTCAAAATAATTAAATGGTCAAATTTAATGCGATAGTTAAAATTATAAAGATAATGATCTTTTTATCACCTTTTAGGATACATAGTAGTACATCTTTTAGCATCCATTTTGTGTAGTTACTACAGGAACCAATAATAATAAGGACAATAATAATATTGAACTTCTTTATTTAGCAATATTCTAATAATAATAATAAGAACAAACCAAATCCAGCATGCATGATTGGATGGTACAATGAGTTCTCTCAGATCCATCAAGCTCTATTAAACATAAAATCAATCATGAGCCATCCAAGTCATTTTGTTTAATAAGTTATTATGAGTAATCCCTTTATCCTCTGAAATAATCTAAAATGTTTAACTTGAATAATAAAATTAAACTTACTCATACGAAAATGGTTAAGATATTTTATAATCGAATTAAAAATTCAGATGTTATAAATTTATCGTGAACAAATATGTAAAAGACAAAACTACGATCACAAAATTCTATATATTATTATTGTGATCTTATTTTTAGGATTGCCTAAATCTCTAGATTCAAAGTCCCTAGGAGAATATTTTTCATGTTTTCTCATGTATCCTTTTTTATTCTTCTGAGAAATAAATTTTATAGTAAGGCCTAATTAACAATATTGATGAGTTGATTAGAAATCTTATTCAAGTTTATATTTGAAATTTGATTTACATTATTAGGCTTATATATTTTGGTTCTATTATGAGTATATTTTCTATTAATTTAGTTATGTAGTTAGGATTATATTTATTCTTAAGATTCAAAGCTTCCAACCTTAACCTGAGGAAGGTCTTAAAGGATCCATAATGGTCCTCTTTATATATAGGGAACTTAGGCTATTTTGTTTGTAATTAATTTGATGTAGAGTTAAAGAGTTTCCTATTAGGATTATGTTTGATTATGCTTTTTTTTTATCAATCTAGGATTCTATTTTTCATTGGAAAATTAAGATACAAATCTTGAATTCAAAAGTTATAAATAAGAGGTAGAAGTACTTCTATATTTGTACCATCAAATTTTTAAAGAACATCTGTAATCTATTGATTAACTAGTAAAAAAAATTCACGTACAAAATATTTTAGATGTCGTGAGGTGGCTCCATCCAAAAAATATTTGCATGGGCCAACTACCCTCATGTGCTAAGTAGTTAGCCGCATGGTTAGATTGTCGGTATATGTGCTTAATTATAAAAAAAAGTGTAGCTGAGCTAATCAAGTAAAACAATCAACAATGACGTTGTAAATGCATCATGGAATGTCGTCACAATATCTGCATTGGCCAATTACTCTCATTGGCCAACAACGAATGGTTCCGGCATTGTCCAACTACCCTCATTCGCCAAGTAGTTAGCCGACAGTTAGATTGTCGGTATATGTGCTTAGTTACAAAAAAGTGCAACTGAGCTAATAAAGTAAAACAATCGACAATGATGTTGTGAATGCGTCATGGAATGTTGTCACAATTAGTGATGATGCCAACAAAATTAGCTAAGTCACATTCGATAATGAGGTTGGTAATCCTTGAGTACTGTTATTCGTTGAGAATACCCTAGGCCTCCAACTCCAAGATTGTCTTGAATGCTCCACATAACGCACTTGCATGGATAAAAAACTCGAGCAAGAGCGGATTACGAAGCTTGCTCCCCTCTTCTACTCTGAGGGTTAAAAAACTCATCAATGTTTAGTTTGAACCACCTGAAGGCATAGACTCTCATCTCACCCAAATGAGATAATTGATGGAGGTAGTATAACTAATAGGTAACTCTTACTAGCAATTGAAATTCTTATTTTTAATTGTAGACTAGCATATTGCCCCGCAAGATGCGAGAGTATTATATAAATAAACTTTATATTCACAAACATATAGATAATTGTATTTTATATTATGTTTTAAATAAATATGAAAGGATATAAGATAAAATTTTAAATAAATTTAATACTTATGTCTATATTTTAATTATTTTTTAATATAAATGTAATATAGTTTATTTGTTGGATCAATTGTTACATACTATAATAACAATATATTATTAATTTACATATCTATATATTCTTAGTTAGTTTATTGATTTCGATGTTAAAAAATAATATAGATATACATTAATAACTAATGGAGAGTCTATTTTCTAAATTAGAAAATCACTCTAAAACTATTTAGAATATAAAAATCACTGTCTTTTTTCGAAACCGTACTTTTGTATACTTTTATTTTAAAACTGTATATTATAATAAACTAAAATTAATACAAACATAATGTAAATATGCTACTAAAATTTTAAAGTTATCAAATTATTTGATAGAAAATTAGTAAATCATATTATATCTATAAAAGAATAGATGACTTATGATAACATATTAACTCCGCTAATCCTAACAACATTAACTTAAGAAGGAGAAGAAACGCAACTCCGAGTTCCTTTGTTTGATTCATTCATGAAACTGCGGCTTTGAGTCGCCCACACGCTACGTCACCCGTCGCCTACTGCTCGCATTGCGACCACCTGCGCTATAAAATGCTTCGTCTTCCCCGTCAGCCCCTTCCCTCCTTCTCTGTCTCACTCCAACACCACTTCTCTCCTCTTCCTCTGCCTCTTTCTCTCTCCTCTTTGCTTGTGTAGCCGGCGCGACCAATAATTGCAGCACTGTGGATGCTTTTGAGTTTTGAGTGCATTCTCCCTCATGAACTCAATTTAGATTCATAACAAAGAGAGAAAGGTTGCTGCACTGCTCTCGTGCCGCAGGTACCGTGCATGTCGAGTAATTCGACCGTCATGGATCAGAAGCCAAGCTTTGCGAGGCATGACGGAGTGCCGAGACTGCCGCCGGGGTTCAGGTTCCACCCAACCGACGAAGAGCTCGTCGTGCAGTACCTCAAGCGGAAGGTGTTCTCCTGTCCGTTGCCCGCCGCCATCATCCCCGAGATCGACCTCGGGAAGCACGATCCTTGGGAACTACTTCCTGGTCAGTACCTAGCGCCGCTACTCCTTTTGTTTCTGCAATGTTTAGACTTTAGAAACGCATGGCATGACGGCCAGCACCAATGTGCGTGCTCAAGCTTTTGTTGGATGGATGTTTGCAGGCGGTGAGGCAGGGTGCGCCGGAGAGAAGTACTTCTTCAACCTCCGGGAGGCCAAGTATCCCAACGGGAACAGGTCGAACAGGGCGACCATCTCGGGGTACTGGAAGGCCACAGGCAAGGACAAGGAGGTCGTGAGCTCCTCCAGGTGCGGCCATGCGTTGGTGGGCATGAAGAAGGTCTTGGTTTTCTACCGAGGGAAGCCCTCGACCGGCGCCCGCACCGACTGGATCATGCACGAGTACCGCCTCGCCGACCCCGTTCCGCAGAGAAAGAACTCCACGACACATGTAAGCCATTAGCTCCAGCTCAATTTGATTAATTTGCAAACAAAATCTGATTCCTCTCAGGGCACTGAACAGCGTTTGTTAACTGATGGCTTCTGTCATGCAGGGTACGGTGGTTCCGAACTGCGACTGGGTGATCAGTCGCATTTTTAAGAAGAAGAGAGCTACCAGGACGGATGTCGAACTGGAGGAGGAAGAAGGTGGCCATGGAGGGGTGGAGGTCCTGGGAAGAAATGGTTCCCCCGTCGGCTTCATCGACTTCATGGGACGGAGGGGCAACCTCCGGAGCCCCAACACGCGGTCCTCCGAGTCCAGCTGCGTCACTGAGACCTCTGATGCTTCCGTCCATGGAGAGGAAGCAAGCTCTAGGTTACCGCAATAGAGTTGTTCTCTCCTGCACCATTGAATCAAAACTTAGAGCTCTCGTTTCTTTTTTCTTTTTTTTCTCTCAAAACTAAGTTAAGAACTTTTGTTCTTCTTCTTTGGTCTTTCTTGCAGCTTACAGATAAGAGGTGCATTCTGCCATTAATGGATCAGCTGAACTGTTGTTAAAAATGTCCATGTTTTCATGAATGGAACCGTAAATGCCTCGTCTACTTTCTCTCTCCAATCCTTGTGCGTCCAGCACAGTTCAAACTTCTAACTAATACAGATTCTTGTCAAAATTGTGTGCATGCATCACCTCATCACTTTGTGGCAGTGCCCCCTGCAGTTTGCAGTACACACACAACTCAAGTGACTGTAGTAAGAGAAATTAATTACAAACACCTTTCTTATCTTTTATATATATATTTCAGCGGCGTTGTGGCCGTATTAACACAAATTAATTACAAACACCTTTTTCCACTGTTTGTTTGTTTGTTTTGCTGTCACGGTTCCTGCTGCAGGTGGAACGTACTCTGACAGCTCGCTGCTTAATTTGTCCCTCACTAATCTCTTGCTTTAACCCCGTCTCATATACTATTAATATTATTAATTATGTGTTGGTTGTTCTAAACGTGGTTGACTAATTACCTACTAATATCTAGTGGTTTAATAAAAGATTCAACCCGAAAAATATCATCTTAAAGAAATTCGAAGTAATCAGGGGCCCAATCAAATTTTTTTATTAGCACTTCATTAGTAAAATAAGTAAGAAATGATTGAAAATAATGCACTTGTAATTGGCAATGTTTACTTGTTCTTGGACGAATAGTACTCCTGCACTCCATTTCGTATTAAACTTTTATAATTAGGATTTTCAATTTATTATACGGGTCAACTAAGACCCAATTACGGCAAATAATCCTTTTTTCAGCAATAAATATTACTTTTTCATATGAAAATTTAAATATGATATCTAAATATCTAACAGTTTCTAATTGAAATGACATGCAAATTATTATCATCTAATTAATTAAGAAAGTACATTATGTTATTTAACTATATAGTGTTGATTGGTAAACTTCCCATTATTCAAAATACTTAAATGCTCAAATTTAATGCAATAGTTAAAATTATAAATATAAAAATATTGATCTTTTCATCACCTTTTAGGATAAATAGTAGTACATCTAAATTAACATAGTATCAGTATTGGAGATCCTATGTTCAAATTCTTATGGAATTATTATTTAAAAATTATTTCCTTATCTAGGTTGACTTAAGTTACATGTGCTACAAATATTTACTTGTGCTACAAATATTTCCTTATCTAGGTTGATAGCATCTTTTGCTATCAATGTCAAGATCTAGAGGATATTCTATTTTTTGTTAAAAAAAAATAGTCACTTGTTTGTTCCACCCCCAAAATTGTCACATTTTGGTAGGCATAGTCCTATCATAATTCAACATAAATTTGGACTTCCACAATTGATTGTGTGTGCTCCAACATATTGTGTAGTTACTACATGAACCAATAATAATAAGGACAATAATAATATTCAACTTCTTTATTTAGAAATATTCTAATAATAGTATAAGAACAAACCAAATCCAGCATGCATGATTGGATGGTACAATGAGTTCTCTCATATCCATCAAGCTTTATCAAAATCAATCATGAACCATCCAAGTCATTTTCTTTAATAACTTATTGTGAGTAATCCCTTTATCCTCTGAAATGATCTAAAATGTTTAACTTAAATAATAAAATTAAACTTACTGCTACGACAATAGTTAAGATATTTTATAATCGAATTAAGATTTTAGATGTTATAAGTTTATCGTGAACAAATATGTAAAAGACAAAACTACGATCACAAAATTCTATATATTACATATTGTGACCTTATCTTTATGATTGCATAATTATCTTGATTCAAAGTCCCTAAGAGAATATTTTCATGTTTTCTCATGTATCCTTATTTTTTATTCTTGTTAGAAATAAATTTTATAATGATAAAAAAATTACAACGTTGAAGAAAATATTTTCCCCCAATTGAAAGAAAATACACTTGTAATAACAAAAATTCTCTTATTGTCATTCCTAAAATTTTAATGTAATTTTTAGGATTATTTTATCTTTTGACTTTGATTATTAAAATTTTAGTGATGCATAAAATATTATTTAGGATAAAGATAAAAAGATTTTAAGAATGAGTCGCATCAAAAAATTCGAAACAAGAGTAGAAGATCGCAAAGAAATCACAAAAAAATTAGAGAAAATACGCAAGATTTACTCACGTTCACCCTTGAGATTATGACTACGACCTGCAAAAAGGTTCCACTATATCTTTTGTTTGATTACAACCGCACAAGATTATATCTGAAAAAGAGCAATAAATATGTCTCTTCCTAACGGGTTCAAAACCCGAACAAAACAGAGAAACTCTTAATCCGCACCACACGGGTCGGCTAAATAAAAGCCCAAATCCGCATCACACACGGTGCCCCCCCCCCTCCCCCCTCACCCCCTCCCCTCCCACCCCCTTTTTCAGTATGCCAGCAGCACAGGTAATTGGGTAATATTCAATTTCCCCTAAGCTCACGTGAGTGAACCCGTTGTGAGAAAAAAGGGGTCCTAAAGTATTCACCAACTCCAACATTCTCTTACTTGGTGAACACTTCACACCAATGAGAGCCTTGCCAGTAACATTCTTTTTCAATCTGACAGCAGTAGAGCACCACTCAAACTTTGCATTTGTAACTGTCTTAGTCAGAAAGTCAGAACTATTCTCTATTTTATCAACTTTTTCAAGTTGAACCTCTTTTTTTTCCATCTTTTCTCAGATGAAATGATATTGGATGTCAATATTCTTTGTGCGTGAGTGAAATGCAGGATTCTTAGCTAACTAATAGTACGTTGATTATCACATCTCACCTCTATGGCACCTTTTTCATATCCCAGCTCTAAGAACAGCCACCGTAGCCATATGGCCTCTTTTTCAACATGAGTAAGAGCCATATATTTAACTTATGTAGGAAAAAAGTGCAATCACGCTTTGTCTCTTGCTCATCCAACTAAGTGCAGCCCCAAATAATGTAAAAATATATCCGCTAATGGACCGTCTACTATCAATGTCTCCGCTCCAATCATCATCTACATGGCCAACAATATCAAGCAGTCAAGGGGCGGTGCCCCCCGAACTCCCCCTTTTATCAATACGCCAACAACACAAGTAATTGGATAATATTCAACTTCCCCTAAGCTCACGTGGACGAACCCGGTATGAGAAACAAGGGGTCCTGAAGTATTCACCAACACCAACAGAAGGTAGAGAAAAAAGTGAGGACTATTTAATTAGAGAACACCATCATTTTATCTAATTCTTTTTAAAGCAATAACAAGAGGATCACAAAGATATAGCACAACTTTATCCTATAAAGTTTTCTTATGGTTTGAAACCCTACAAGTTATTTTGAGCACAATTGACAAATGCATTGTTGTTAAGAACTATTTTTAAAAAAAAATTACAAAGATATTGAATAAATATTCCATTGACCAAGAACATATATATAACCAAAGAATTGTAAAGCCTAATAAACAATATTGATGAGTTGATTAGAAATCTTATTCAAGTTTGGATTTGATATTTGATTTATACTATTAGGCTTATATATTTTGGTTCTATTATGAGTATATTTTCTATTAATTTAGTTATGTAGTTAGGATTATATTTATCATTAAGATTCGAAGCTTCCCAACCTCAGGAAAGCCTTAAAGGATCCATAATGGTCCTCCTTATAGGGAGCTTAGGCTATTTTGTTTGTAATTAATTTGATGTAGAGTTAAAGAGTTGTCTGTTAGGATTATGTTTGATTATACTTTTTTTATCAATCTAGGATTCTATTTTTCATTGGGAAATTAAGGCACAAATCTTGAATTCAAAAGTTATAAATAGAACGTAGAAGTACTTATATATTTGTACCATCAATTTTTTAAAGAAAATTTGTAAACTATTAATTAACTAGCCAAAAAAGTCCGCATACAAAATATTCTAAATGTTGGGAGGTGGTTCCATCCAAAAACTATCTGCATTGGCCAACTACCCTCATGCACTAGGTAGTTAGCCGCACTGTTAGATTGTCAGTATATGTGCTTTAATTACAAAAAAAATGTAGTCGAGCTAATAAAGTAAAACAATCAACAATGATGTTGTGAAAGTGCCATGGAATGTTGACACAATATCAGCATTGGCCAACTACAATCATTGACCAACAATGAATGGTTTCGGCATTGGCCAACTACCCTCATTCGCAAGGTAGTTAGTCGCACGGTTAGATTGTCGGTATATGTGCTTAGTTACAAAAAAGTGTAGCTGAGCTTAGAAAGTAAAACAATCAACAATGATGTTGTGAATACATCATGGAATGTTGCCACAATTAGTGATGATGCCAACGGGATTAGCTAAGTCCCATTCGATAATGAGGTTGGAAATATTCTAGAGTACTTTAATTCGTTGAGAAGACCCTAGGCCTCCAACTCCAAGATTGTCTCAAATGCTCCACATAAGGCACCTGCATGGATAAAAAAACTCGAGTGAGAGCATATTATCAATTTTGCCGCCCTCTTCTGCTCCGAGGGTTTAGAGAAAGACCCATCCATATTTAGTTTGAACCACCCCGAAGGTTAGCATATGGGTCATACTACTATGCAAAAGTAATTAAGAGACCCATAAAAATGAAAATAAAAAGATTCATCATAACCTAGCCATAGTAATCAACGCCAAACTGAATACACACTAATTTTAATGTAAGGGTGATGAACATTCTGGCTCCACTTTTACAAATTATTGTTGTGAAGAACTATTTTTTAAAAAAAAATTACAAAGATATTGAACAAATATTACATTGACCAAGAACATACATATATATATATATATAACCAAAGAATTGTAAGGCCTAATAAACAATATTCATGAGTTGATTAGAAATCTTATTCAAGTTTAGATTTGAAATTTGATTTCCACTATTAGGCTTATATATTTTGGTTCTATTATGAGTATATTTTCTATTTTCTATTAATTTAGTTATGTAGTTAGGATTATATTTATTCTTAAGATTCGAAACTTCCCAACCCGAGGAAGGTCTTAAAGGATCCATAATGGTTCTCTTTATAGGGAGCTTAGGCTATTTTGTTTGTAATTAATTTGATGTAGAGTTAAAGAGTTGCCTATTAAGATTATGTTTGATTATGCTTTTTTTATCAATCTAGGCTTCTATGTTTCATTGGGAAGTTAAGGCACAAATCTTGAATTCAGAAGTTATAAATAGGAGGTAGATGTACTTGTATATTTGTACATCAATTTTTTAAAGAAAATTTGTAATTTATTGATTAACTAGTCAAAAAAGTCCATGTACAAAATATTCTAGATGTCGTGAGGTGAATCCATCCAAAAAATATCTGCATTGGCCAACTACCCTCATGTACTAGGTAGTTCATCGCACATTTAGATTGTCGATATATATGCTTTAATTACAAAAAAAAGTGTAGTCAAGCTAATAAAGTAAAACAATACCATGATGTTGTGAAGGCATCATGGAATGTTACCACAATATCTGCATTGGCCAACAATGAATGGTTCTAGCATTGGCCATCTACCCTCATTTGCCATCCTCATTCGCCAGGTAGTTAGCCGCATGATTAGATTGCCGGTATATGTGCTTAGTTACAAAAATGTGTAGTTGAGCAAATAAAGTAAAATAATCAACAATGATGTTGTGAATGCGTCATGAAATGTTGCCACAATTATTGATGATGCCAACGGTATTAGCTAAGTCGCATTTGATAATGAGATTGGTAATATTATGTAATACTTTAATTCGTTGAGAAGACCCTAGGCCTCCAACTCTAAGATTGCCTCGAATGCTCCACATAAGGCACCTGCATCAATAAAAAAATTCGAGTGAGAGTGGATTAGGAAACTTGCTCCCCTCTTCTGCTCCGAGTGTTTAGGGAAATATCCATCCGTGTTCTATTTAAACCACCCCGAAGGTGGAGGCTCCCATCGCACCCAAATGAGGTCATTGATAGAGGTATTATAACTAATAGGCAACTCTTACTAGCATTTTAAATTCTTATTTTTAATTATAGACTAACATATTGCCGCCGCAAGATATGAGGGTATTATATAAATAAACTTTATATTCACAAACATATAGATAATTGTATTTTATATCATGTTCTAAATAAATATGAAAGTATATAAGATAAAATTTTAAATAAATGTAATACTTATGTCTATATTTTAATTATTTTTTATATAAATGTAATATTGTTAGTTTGTTGGATCGATTGTTACATATTATAACAACAATATATTATTAATTTACATATCTATATATTCTTAGTTAGTTTATTGGTTTCAATGTTAAAAAATAATATAGATATACATTAATAACTAATCTAGAGTCGATTTTCTAAATTAGAAAGTACATTATGTTATTTGACTATATAGTGTGAATTGTAAACTTCTCATACTTCAATATAATTAAATGCTCAAATTTAATTCAATAGTTAAAATTATAAATATAAAATATTGATATTTTTATCAACTTTTAGGATAAAATAGTAGTACATATAAATTCACATAGTATCAGTATTGGAGATCCTATGTTCAAATTCTTATGGAATTATTATTTAAAAATTGTTTCCTTATCTAAGTTGACTTAAGTTACATGTGCTACAAATATTTACTTTGAAAATAAATTGTCATTTCACATATTGGCATCTTTTTCTATCAATGTCAAGATCTAGAGGATATTCGTTATTTTGTAAAAAAAAAATTGTCACTTGTTTGTTTATAATGATAAAGAAGTTACAACATTGAAGAAAATATTTTCCCCCAATTGAAAGAAAATACACTTGTAATAACAAACTTTTTTTATTGTCATTCCTAAAATCTTAATGTAATTTTTAGGATTATTTTATCTTTTGACTTTGATTATTAAAATTTTAGTGATGCATATTATTTAGGATAAAGATAAAAAGGTTTAAGAATGAATCGCATTAAAATTTTCAAAGATAAAATTATAGTGTTCCCTAATTAACTAGTCCTCACCTTGTTTCTTATCTTTTAAACTATGTGAGAAACTATTTGAGTGAGAGAGAGAGAGAGAGAGTTTGTTCAATAGCGAACCACAGGATGAAAATGTGATTGTGTAGAAGATAGAGAACAAAGTGAGGACTACTTAATTAGGGAACTTCAAAAGTTATAAATAGGAGGTAGAAGTACTTCTTTATTTGTACCATCAATTTTTTTAAAGAAAATTTGTAATCTATTGATTAACTGGTCAAAAAAGTCCGCATAAAAAATATTCTAAATGTCCTGATCAGGTGGTTCCATCCAAAAAATATTTGCATGGACCAACTACCTTCATGCGCTTGGTATTTGCCACACAGTTAGATTGTCGGTATATGTGCTTAATTAATTACAAAAAAGTGTAGCCGAGCTAATAAAGTAAAATAATCAATAACCATGTTGTGAACGCGTCATGGAATGTTGCCACAATATCTGCATTGGCCAACTGCCCTCATTGGCCAACAATGAATGGTTACGGCATTGGACAACTATTCTCATTTGGCAAGTAGTTAGCCGTGCGATTAGATTGTTGGTATACGTGCTTAACTAAAAAAAAGTGTAGCCGAGATAATAAAGTAAAATAATCAACAATGATGTTGTGAAGGCGTCATGGAATGTTGCCACAATATCTGCATTGGCCAACTACCCTCATTGGCCAAATGAATGGTTCCAACATTGACCAACTACCCTCATTCGCCAAGTAGTTAGCCGCACGGTTAGATTGTCGGTATATGTGTTTAGTTACAAAAAAGTATAGCTGAGCTAATAAAGTAAAACAATTAAATGATGTTCTTAGTGCGTTATGGAATGTTGTCACAATTAGTGATGATGTCAACGGGATTAGCTAAGTCGTATTCGATAATGAGGTTGATAATATCCTCAAGTACTTTAATTCGTTGAGAAGACCTTAGGCCTCCAATTCCAAGATTGCCTCAAATGCATGGATGGATAAAAAAACTCGAGTGAAAGCGGATTATGAAACTTGCTCCCATCTTCTGCTGCAAGGGTTTAAAGAAGGACCCATCCATGTTCATTTTAAACCACACCGAAGGTCATTGATAGAGGTATTATAACTAATAGACAACTCTTACAAGCATTTGAAATTTTTACTTTTAATTATAGACTAGCATATTGCCCAGCAAGATGTGAGGGTATTATATAAATAAACTTTATATTCACAAACATATAGATAATTGTATTTTATATCATGTTCTAAATAAATTTGAAAGTATATAAGATAAAATTTTAAATAAATGTAATACTTATATATATTAATTATTTTTTATATATAAATGTAATATAGTTAGTTTGTTGGATGGATTGTTACATATTATAAGAACAATATACTATTAATTTACATATCTATATATTCTTAGTTAGTTTATTGATTTCAATGTTAAAAAATAATATAGATATACATTAATAACTAATATTGAGTCGATTTTCTAAATTAGAAAAATCACACTAAAACTATTTAAAAAATAAAATTCACTGTCAATTTTAAAACTATATTATAATAAATTAAAATTAATAGAAACATATATAATTTTATAAATAAATATAAAATATCCTACTAAAATTTTGAAGTTATCAAATTATCTTATAGCAAATTATTACATCATATTATTATGTCTATAATACAAAAAATGGATGACTTATGATAACATATTAACTCCGCTAATCCTAACAACATTAACTTAAGGAGGAGAAGAAACGCAACTTCGAGTGCCTTGTTGCTGTTGTTCCACTTCTTTTCGTTCTCGTCCTCTTTAAATCCTTCTTGTTTGATTCATTCATGAAACTGCGGCTTTGAGTCGCCCACACGCTACGTCGCCCGTCGCCTTCTGCTCGCATTGCGACCTCCTGCGCTATAAAATGCTTCGTCTTCCCCGTTAGCCCCTTCCCTCCTCCTCTGTCTCACTCCACCACCGCTTCTCTCTCCTCTTCCTCTGCCTCTTTCTCTCTCCTCTTTGCTTGTGTAGCCGACGCGACCAATAATTGGAGCACAGTGGATGCTTTTGAGTGCATTCTCTCTCATGAACTCAATTTAGATTCATAACAAAGAGAGAAAGCTTGCTGCACTGCTCTCGTGCCGCTGGTACCGTGCATGTCGAGTAATTCGACCGTCATGGATCAGAAGCCGAGCTTTGCGAGGCATGACGGAGTGCCGCGACTGCCGCCGGGGTTCAGGTTCCACCCGACCGACGAAGAGCTCGTCGTGCAGTACCTCAAGCGGAAGGTGTTCTCCTGTCCGTTGCCCGCCGCCATCATCCCCCAGATCGACCTCGGGAAGCACGATCCTTGGGAACTACTTCCTGGTCAGTACGTAGCGCCGCTACTCCTTTCGTTTCTGCAATGTTTAGAAACCCATGGCATGACAGCCGGCACCAATGTGCGTGCTCAAGCTTTTGTTGGATGGATGTTTGCAGGCGGTGAGGTAGGGTGCGCCGGAGAGAAGTACTTCTTCAACCTCCGGGGGGCCAAGTATCCCAACGGGAACAGGTCGAAGAGGGCGACGATCTCCGGGTACTGGAAGGCCACCGGCAAGGACAAGGAGATCGTGAGCTCCTCCAGGTGCGGCCATGCGTTGGTGGGCATGAAGAAGGTCTTGGTTTTCTACCGAGGGAAGCCCCCGACCGGCGCCCGCACCGACTGGATCATGCACGAGTACCGCCTCGCCGACGCCGTTCCGCAGAGAAAGAACTCGACGACACATGTAAGCCATTAGTTCCAGCTCAATTTGATTAATTTGCAAACAAAATCTGATTCCTTTCATGGCACTGAACAGCGTTTGTTAACTGATGGCTTCTGTCATGCAGGGTACGGTGGTTCCGAACTGCGACTGGGTGCTCTGTCGCATTTTTAAGAAGAAGAGAGCTACCAGGACGGACGTCGAACTGGAGGAGGAAGAAGTTGGCCATGGACGGGAGGAGGTCCTGGGAAAAAATGGTTCCCCCGTCGGCTTCATCGACTTCATGGGACGGAGGGGCAACCTCCGGAGCTCCAACGCGCGGTCCTCCGAGTCCAGCTGCGTTACTGAGACCTCTGATGATTCCGTCCATGGAGAGGAAGCAAGCTCTAGGCTACCTCAATAGAGTTGTTCTCTCCTGTGCCATTGAATCAAAACTTAGAGCTTTCTATTTTCTTTTATCTCAGTTATCTTCGGTTACTAAGGAAGTTAATAACATCTGAGCTCTTATTTAACTCTATAGGAAGTGGCCTTTCTTTTCTTGTTCTTCTTCTTTGGTCTTTCTCACAGCTTATAGATAAGAGGTGCATTCTGCCATTAATGAATCAGCTGAACTGTTGTTAAAAATTTCCATGTTTTCATTAATGGAACCATATATAAATGCTTCGTCTACCTTCTCTCTCCAATCCTTGTGCGTCCAGCACAGTTCAAACTTCTAGCAAATACAGATTCTTGTCAAAATTGTGTGCAAGCATCACCTCATCACTTTGTGGCAGTCCCCCCTGCAGTTTGCAGTACACACACAACTCAAGTGACTGCAGTAAGTGGAACAATAAAGAGGGCAGGACAGTGCCAGTGCACTTGGTTGGTACAAAGATGCAAGTTGCCTTACGGCATCAAAAAAGGCTGATGGTTTTTTAGAAGGAATGAGAAGAGAAAGAATGGGGGGGATCCAATGCTGTGAAACAAAAAAGAAGGGAGAAAGGAAGGTCGAACAAGAAAGAGGTCCATGTGGTTTTCCGAAAGAGATGCCTTTTCAGCCTCTGAAGCCAACCGAAAAGAATAAGGAAATGAGACGGACATCACCTTCTCATTTGCTGCGACCAAGTGAATGATGAACTGGTTAATCTTCTGAAGAAATATTAATACCAGTTTACAATTAAAGAAACAAGCTTTGTGGGAGGAATTGGGAAGCAGTCAAAGGCATCTGGGTCCCTTGACAAAACACCCATCTCGTTCAGGAATATTTTGTGCTAGATTTCGTTTTGACAAGGGATGGAGGGGAGATCACATCAGACTGATTAAGATGTGCTGGGTTACTGCCCAGCGGCAGGGCTTTGCTTGGTCAAATGAAGCATAATTCTGTCCAGGACACCAAAAACGAAAACAGCTTTGAGCTTAATCCATGCAAAAATACACTTACTACCTGTATTAGCCACCTAAACATTGGTTTATTTGTGGAACACAATCAACACTTAACTTGTGTTTGTTGGCTAATCTGAAGAAGGTCCAAAAGGACTTGGGGTTAAATTTGGTTTAATCCATTAAGCTGTTTTCTTCAGAATCAGCCTTGTTCAAAATTATTTGTATTCATCCAAAAGACTGGAACAAGTCTTCCATTGGGCCGACATGAGAAGAAATTGAACGTTTGATTTGATGTTACACATTGGGAGGAGTGGAAATTTATCCTAAGTCTCTTGAGGTGACCTCCACATTTAACTACGAATTGAGTACTTAACCATGCTTCTTTCAAACAATTTGGTTCCAGAAGGTCATTGTTCAAAACTTATGTCAGGCTGATGGCACCGAGGGACAAAAGAGTTCTTTCGTCTGCCTGACTTTGTAATCAACATTCGTTATTAACAAGCATCAAATGAACTTTACCCACTACAAAGTACAAAGAGACATGCTAGGAATTTGAACTACTGGGGTGACATAGAGATGCAAGATGGGGTTGCTTCCAACTTTTGAGTAGGGATTTAAGTCATGCACTGTATTGTGAATTTAGTTGAGCCAATGGCAGGGATCACTTGAAAGAAATGGTATTCTACAGCCAAATGAGGTTGGAAGCCTGTAGGCAGCAAGAATCAGCAGCTTGCAAGAAATATTAACGGGGGACATATTTGATGTCAATTGCCTTCACAAGGAGTGCAGAGATGAAACTGCTCCATGAAAGGTATCATTGAATATGTGGTAGTTTCACTAAACATCATGGAGATGGTGGGGGCAGCAGGAAATAAATAGGAAAGGTCCAAACTTGGGGCAAGTGGAGGCACATGGAGACTGATTGAGCTGAAATTTATTGCAGATGCAGTCAATAATCACCAGTGACAAAATTATCTGACAAAAGGTTTGGAATTTCATTTTTACAGTAGATTCCGGTATCCAACTATTTCCTGACAATTTTGTGTATGCCGAAAGTAAAAGATTAATTAAAAAGACATGGGAAGGAAGGAACAAATAAAACGACGGAAGTAAACAGTTTAGAAATAATAACTGGATACTCCAAGATCATTGATTTAGTTATGCCAAGAAGAGAGACAAATCATTCAGCTAAAGCTGATGTCTTTATTCTTAAATATATGGTTCAAGTAGCATCAATTATTTTCCATTTATCTTTAGGTGTCTTCTCAAGAGAAAGAAAAAAGGTGATTTTCTCAGGCATGAGATTACTTAACATCTTCAAAGTTTGTATGCGGTTACATGGTTTAGAGATAATGGTAATGTAATCTTAGCTTTACAGAGTTTTCATTTGGTAAGCAAAGCGACTAATTAAAAAGTTCTGGTCTCTGAGAGTTCAATGACATGTCAATATGTCATGCAATTGCAGTTTGGCCTCTATCACCAGAGTCCCACAACTCAGCCTTATTATAACCAAGGCCGGTGTTTTAAAACATTTAAAAAGCAGGTCAGAAGCAGAAGTAGGTTTTGCCCCTCTCTCCTATCATTCTGACGATATATGATAAATGATGGCAGGTCTACCATCAAGCTAGCAATACAATTATTTAGTCCAAGTTTTCTTGATCGAAAGAAAAGAACATCTAAAATAAACAGCCACACATATTCTTGATGCACCACGTTTTAACATTTAATAATAGAAAACAAGTTGTTTATGCAACTAAGAGGCAAAATGCTGTTGATATTTCTGATGCGCAAGCACACAACTCTGAGCTTGTGTTTGTAACAGGACTTGAGTCCATACATGCATCTACCACAAACTTAGGAGAGGGTAATTTTATTCTCGTCTTCAAGCTTTATTCTGTAGTAGGTCTGGACCTTCTTCACAAAAAAAAGACTTAATGAGCATTATGACTTCCATTTATATTTGAGAATAATATTCGTGGCAATTGTAGCTCACATGCAATGTAAATGTTGCAGATATATCATTCAGTTCTTTTCTCAAAACTCTCCTCTTCTTACAGCCAATACCTCTTTATAACTTGTTCTCTCTCTTTACACTTTCTTTTCTTTGTTTTGTGTTCATATGGTGACAGAAGTGGGTGGGGCATCAGTTCTTTTTGTTTTATCATTTAAGGGGGACACAGGAACGTGAAACAGAAGTATATAAGAGTCGGATAAGAACAAGGAGTTGCAGGAAGCCAAGGACAGAGATGACATAATAAAATAGCACGCAGTTAATGCACGTAGCTTGGTGTCAGAAAAAAAAAAAAGAAGAAGAACATCAATAACAAAAGTAAATAAATCCTACATGAAAACTACTACCGAAACAAAGAAGTCGTCCTCGATCGAACTACGAACACATTATTTAATGTAACTGTTGTGAAGCTTCTGTTAATTACGTGCTCCCCATGACAATGCAACCCAAAAGCGCTCCACGGCCGATCAAAGTTTCTTGCGAGTGTGGATGATCAATCGTGGGATCACCATCGCTACTAAAAAGCTCTTTGGGTGTTGGTCCACGACACCACCACCTGCTCATATGAAGAATTAATGAATTGTTATGTTTTCTCTCTACCAGGTTCAACGACAACACCATTGGCATTGACCCCTTCCTTGTGGCCCTCTCTGAGCCGCAGTCATGGCGTCCCTCCCTACGGCCAAATGATGGGCTCATACTGCAAATCACGTTGAAATTTGCACACTTGTCCTATTCGGGTTCTTGATAAAAAAAACATAAAATTTGATTAAAAAGTAGGAATAAACAAAACTTACAAGGAAGGGGATTGTTATGCTGATAAGACCGGAAGAAAATGAAATCTTATGCATCGAGAGAATGAAATCTTGATAGAAAATGCGCAAAAAATGGACTGTGAATTAGCTCTCTTTTTTTCGTACTTATAAGAGGTCTTTTTTAGCTCTGTTTTACTGCATGAGATAACATGCAAACTAATCGGTCGTTATTATGTTCGATATGAGTACATGATGGAACAATAACAACAAAATCTTATCCTACTAAATGGGGTCGGCTACATAGATCATACAACGTCATTCCGCTCTATTAGTAATCAAATCTTTCGGTATATTATTCACCAATAGATCTTACTCTATTAATTCGTCAAGTGTCCGCCTTAACCTCCCTCTCTCTCTTTTAATCGAACTCCAGATTATTTGATTTACTCTTTTTACTGGCGCATCTAATAGTCTTCTCTGAACATGATCAAATCATCTCAAACGATTCTCTACCATTTTCTCATTAATAGGAGCCAATATGCAAGACTTGAACAATATTATTAGTTCATATAATATAATATAATATACGGTCCACAAAGATTAACAAGGAAAAAGAAAAGGAACTCCATCTTCTTGCGTGCTGCCAATATTTTATATTTAAAGAAAGGTATGTCCTCAATTCTACATGGATTTGCATTAAATACAACATAAAGGAAGCTCAAAGGTATACACCAGATTTTTTTTTTTAACGAGAGTCACTAACTCTAAGCATGAACCATGCAAGGACGCAATCTTTTTGCGTCTCCAGACGCTGTCTAGGAAGAAAGTTCTAAACACATGACATAAATAGACTCCAATACTTCACAAGACCTCCAACTATTGAGAACATAAAGAGGTCTCTATCTCGTTATACAGAAAATGCAAAAAGGGAAAAAAATCATAATCATAATGTAAAATGTTAGAGGAAGAAGTCAAACGTAAGCATCACACACCAATCAAAATCAACCTGTTGTTTCAAGCTGTCAAAGGATTTTTAAGGATTCGAAAGAGAGGCAAAAGTTTCAACTCGTCCAAGAGAGCATGGAGCATTGGCTTGCCGGCCTGGCTTTCTCTTCGTCATTCATCACAAAGGGTGAAGGGCCCACCCCCGGCACAGTGGATTGAGGTGGTTAATTTAAGCATTAAAAAAAAATGGTTAGTAGGAGGGACAATTTGAGAAGGGCAAGGAAGCAACAACACAATAGACATCGTAATCATCATCTTCTATCATCATGCAAGTATTAGAAAAAGAAAAATCTGTTGAGTTGAATGAGTGGAATGGGTGGTCTGAAATTTTGCAAGGACAGACCGGGATCTCAGGGCAGTTGGAATTGTGTGGTCACCCGGCATGTGGAGACATCCAATAGAGACGCCCTCCCCTGTATTCCAAAACTCAGAAGCAACACCAACAACAAAGGGCAAAAACTAATTTTGCCCTCAACAGGAAGTAAGACTAGTGCAGCTGGAGCTCAAACTCCACCTTCTGTCTTTAATCTTTATGAAAAGCTCTCCTCATGAACGTCTCCCCACCTTGTCATAAATGCCAATGTCATATTATAAAAAATTCAAGGAAAAAAGGAAGAAGATTTGGAGACATTATGGCATGCCATGATCAGCAACTAAACAACCTTTAAGTTATAAATGAAACCAGACATTTTCCTTTAGGGAAAAGGTAAGATACACTAAATTCCCGTTATAAAGACTTCCAAAGCTTGCACATTGTAATCAACCTTGGAGCATTATGAAATTTTAGAAAAAAAAACTAGTAAAGTGCCACCGCATTAAAGAGTTCCAGGTGACTTTTGGCTACAAATGTTTGACCACATGAATTTTGTTTAATTAAGTGAATTCTGGACACGTTTTATAGCCGATCTCAAATCCGGATAAAGGAGAAGAATTGTGTTAAGCCCTGACAGTCAGCGTAAAATCCTGTCGAATCTTATGAACATGGATCAACGAAGGCGTCGTATGATCCATGTAGCCGACCCCACCTAGTGGGATAAGGCTTTATTGTTGTTGTAAGTGAATTCTGGACACAGAGGGTGAGCCAAGCCAAGGAATATTTTCTTAAATTCTGGTCAATAGGCTTAATGTGAACCCCCGGCTGCTGAACTGCTACTTCCAGATGTTGCCTCTGGTGGTGTAGCGCATGCCCGCAGGACCGCTTCATTCTGCAAGGTATTGACTATTGAGTCATCAAACTACCTTGTTTCCATGAAAATTATCTCCAAGAGATGACAGGTATAGAAAAATACAATGTAGATGCTAAAACTTTTCATCAAAGAATGAACCAGAGATGAAACATAATGCCTTCATATTACTATAAAAAGAATATCATTGTGCCTGTTAATTACAACATAGAACAATAAACATATTTCAGATGCATAAACTTCAATGTGGTTAACAGTTGGGTGATACTAACATCCCTTTTCTTGTATATCACAATTAATATCCATTCCCCCATCCCCAACCCAAATGTTTTGTTTAAAACTGTTCTCATGTACAAAAAATAAAGAAATTGTTCTCATCTTATTCATCATAGCTAATATCGGCCATGCAAGATGCATAAACCAAAGTTAAATAGAATACGCAATTTGGAGAAGTGAATATCACTTCAAGTTATTTTGGAGAGACAGCCTGGTTTTACTTAAGTAATTGGAATTGTATGTTGTGGAGTGTGGAGTCCTTTAGAAAGGCTTGAAAAAATGAAGCCTGGTTTTACTTGTATTGTGGTTCTAGAAAATTCAGTCAAAACCTGAGCTTATATCCCAGAACCAAGATCGATACTAAATTGCTACATATGTATTGTGGTTAGATACTGTTCTTTGAATTTTGGATATCTTATACAACTGAGAAGTTAACAATACAGCTATGTCAACCTAACTCCACCTAAACTCAATTTATTTTTTGAAAGAGACCTTAACTCAATTTATAAGTTTGCATTTCATGTAAACTCTCACAAAGTCTCCTTGAATCTTCTCCAGCATGTACAGAATCTTTGTTTGAATGCAAAAGGCATTGCAATAAGAGATTTGTAATGAGGTATACAATCTATACATCATTGGGGCGTTTCACTTGGATGCAAATTTAATTCAAGTACTAGTTCAATTTTCTTAGTGATCCTTGTTAAAATACACTGCATCAAATTGTTCAAAATTCCAGTCTTGTCTGCGTGTAAAACAGATGACATACTTGTTTCTCAATTTGCAACATAACATCCCATAACAACAAGGCGAAAGTGTAGTTCTATTTCATTTCAATTTATAAAGGTCTCTTCTCAATATATAAAATATATACATATATATTATATAAAGTACTATCATCCAAACAAAGAAAAAACTTTGTACTCTGACGATGTCTGGAAGGTCCATTAGTAACATTCTGCCCATGCAGGCTCATTGCTGTGCTGTGGTCAAGGCAAGTGTAGACTTGTTCGCCGCGGTATGTGCAGACTGCAAACAAGCTACGTAGGCACATAAAGAAGCAAGTGCAAGTGGATGCAGTTGGCATGATGATAAATGATCTGGGCGTGCAATGGTAAATGTGTGGTGGGAGTTGGCGAGTTGGATGAGCTGGCGAGTTGCAGCGAAGGCAAGGAACGGGTTTGAGTAGCACGCTAAAGACAATTATGGGCCAAAGACTGCAACTGCAAAATAGCAATTGTATGGAAAATGAGAATACCTTGTTGTGTTAGACATGGTGCTGCAGACTTGAATTCACTTAGGATATAAATATGCTAATGGCAAATACGCATTAATCAAGTCCTTTTCTTTTAATACAACCAATATAGGGCATTTATAGGGTTCTAAGTACCCATATACCAAGTAACAAGAAAACCTGAATAAACGAAAAAAAGGAAGACTCAACTAATGGGCTATACTAAAGGCCCATAACTAAAGACCAACTATTAGGGCTAAGGGTCCATGATTCTCTTCTTGTCCTACATCACATGGCCAGGGGTTTTGGAGGACTTTTTTTTTTTTTTGAAACGAGAAAGGATGACTAGCAAGAAGGTAGTCATCCAAGGTTCCATTAATAATAGTAGATATTACAGTAATTTCAATAAAGGCGAACTGAAAAGCATATGCCCATGAAAACAAAATGACAACAGCATACTACCCAAACCAAAAAGTGACTTCACATCTCAATGCACCAGCAACTGCCATCACATGTTGGCTACACCGGAGAGTGCAGAGCGCAACCAGCAAAAGTCACAGAACCAGATTTACCCCTAACTTTCAGGCGGATTACGAACACTCTTTAGCCAGATACCGCACGCCTGAGCCACCAAGGCGAAAACGTCCTGGTCGCGCACCGTCACAGAGTAACCAGCCACATTTGTGACACAAAGGGCAGCACCTGTCACCACACTTGCGGCACAAAGTTTGTCAGCCAATGCCACAGGTCCTGTCACATCCGTCCCCGACGCCGCCGAGACGTCAGCGAGGCCAGGAGCAAGGTCAGCAGCCAGATTTTTTCCATCATTGGCCCGTTGGTCCACCACAGACGCCACGGATCCAGAATTGTTGTTCGTCTTGCAAAGTCGGCGTGAGGACGCAGTAGCCGCCCCATGGGTGATCAAGCCCCTGCTCGCTGCCGTCCTCCGACATACACCACCACGTGAGTGCAAAAGAAAGCGCTGGGCCGGCCGGCCCAACGCCAGAAATCGCCGAGGTGCACCAGGTCTGGCACCAGAATGCCGGCAGACATGCCTGGAACCCACAAGGTCCGCCACCTCCCGACACACCGCGTCTGACCGACCAGAAAGGGGGGCCGACACACCGGCATCCTGATCCATATCCATGGAGTGACCATCAGGCAACAGGGATGGTGATGAAAGTGGGTTGGAGGTGATGTGGGTTCGCTGCGGGCTCACCGGGCGAGATGGTGTTGCAGGGTGTTGGAGATCAGTGATGGCAGACGGTGATGACGACGAAGGAGGAGGCGTCACAAGTCCCCTGGAAGGGGGCGCCGGAGAGGGTGAGAGCCCCGACCGGCCCGGACCCTGCCGCACCACGAGGCGCTCTCGGCGAGTCGGGTTGTTTGGGAATGCAGCCCCAATCGGGCGGTGAATCCCGTCCAAGGCTAAATACGGGCGAGAGACCGATAGCGAACAAGTACCGCGAGGGAAAGATGAAAAGGACTTTGAAAAGAGAGTCAAAGAGTGCTTGAAATTGCCGGGAGGGAAGCGGATGGGGGCCGGCGATGCGGCCCGGCCGATACCGTCCGCAGGGAAATGATCGGATCTTCGCAAAACTTCACACCAAACTTGGAATATAGATCGTTGAAGATGGAAATGGAATATAAGCGGGTAAAATAAAGAATACTTTTGAAAGTAAATGATTGTACTAATTTTTAGGAGTTTTGTAATATAAAAGATCGCGAAGGAGGTTTGAAAAAATCGATTGATCAATAGAAATGCGAGCCGAGGACATACAGGAGGTGCTTTTTCTTAGAATTCACGTTTTCTGAACTTTAAGGTCCGTCGCTGAGGACGCTTCTGCAGACTACAAGCTGGGCTCTTCCCAGTTCGCTCGCCATTACTAGGGGAATCCTCGTAAGTTTCTTCTCCTCCGCTTATTTATATGCTTAAATTCGGCGGGTGGTCCCGCCTGACCTGGGGTCGCGGTCCGAGCAGCCGTCCCGTCCTACTCCCGCGAGGGGAGGCGGACGGACAGCGTCGCACGGGGCTGGGTTCCTCGTGGGCACGGCCGGCGGGCGGGCGCGATGTCCGGGGCTGCCGCTCTGCAACCGGGGATCAGTCGAGGAGGCGTCCACCATGCGTCGCGTTGCTCGAGCGGCTGAGAGGTTGGATTCAAGCTGGCAAAATTTAAGAGGTCAGCCTGCGAGGGATCTACACGAGGACTTAGGTGATAACAACTGCTGTGAAGGTAGATGGTGTCCATCTACGTGGGCTGGACATGAATTCAAGTACAAGTAGTGGAATTCAATCTGAAGGAATGGATGTGATTGTCTGGTGCAGCCAGTCAAGACTCAAACTAGGGGTCATTGGTTGCAAATTCAGTTAAACTGGTAATTGCTAAAAACACTGACCATGAGCTGAATGCATGCTTCAGGAATGTAGACTCCGGTTCATGTGTGTTCATAATATATGTGGGTGTTTCTTGTACAAAATCTGACTAAATGCATAAGGGATATATGGAGGTGTAAACCCAAAAAGGATTTATGTGTAGATTTATGGTTGGATCAATATTTAACGGTAGATGATCATCTAAATTATTTGATGATGTCATCATGACATCAAACAACTAAAGTTATCTTAACTTTCTATATTAAGATCCACCATCATACTTTAATCCGACAGTTGGACTACACGTGTAAATCTCCTTTATGGGTTTACACATGCATTTTTCTCAATGGATAAACTCTTGGGCCTGATGGGGCAACAACATTACAAGGGACTTGAGGATTTTTTGAGTTAAACTGTTTAGCCTCCAAGTGGGGAGGCTAAGCCATTCAGGATTTTCCTTGGCCAAAAAGCAGCAGATGGATGAGGCCTTTTCACATGAAGGGTCTCAGATTCAACTTTGGCGTTTTGCTGCGGAACAAAGAAGATAAAGAACCAGTAAACTGTCAATAGATCCAGTTGAACACACGACATCCTTCGCACCATTTTAGAGGAAATCAATCATTTGAAAAAGACAAAATGGAAATTGTACATTTGGCAAAATGATCATAAATGGGGTTATGCCAAATTAAATTGATGCTTTGATATAAAAATTAATAGAGATGACATTTAAATATTCACTCCATTATCGAGATCTTCTCATTCCGAAAAAGAAGAAGATGAAAAAGCAGCTAGAACGATTGAGGTTCGTCTGTTACTATGCTTCACATCAGTCCCAAGATCAGACAACTTTGGAGCTCAAATTAGATGCTTAATCAACAAAGTGAGAAAATTAACCATTGTGCCAAGACCAATTCTTAGTACTCAGCCTTAGGTAATAAAAAATGGATCTTAAGCATCTTATACAATATACAAGATTTCAGAAACAATCATACCTACAAAGCTAGTATCCTACTGAGCTAATTCTTGTGCATGGGATTTGACATGGGAGTGGGATAATATGTATACCTACTCATCATACACATGCAATTAAATATCATATGACCTTATTAGTTTGAATTAACAAAAACACTAAAATATGGATATCCATTATTAATTTTTCTGCAAAGGTAGCCTACAAGTAGCTTAGCCTCTTCTATGCTTGTTAACCTTAGCAAAATTAATTTCACAATTTCAATGGACATGAACTTTTAACATGTTAATTGGCATCCATGAACAAATTTTCCTTGTACGAAAAGATCATGACATCTCCACCTAATTAGGCAAATCCGAATATCAAATCCATATTTTGGAATGAACAAAAGAAAGAAAATTCCTTGCTAGATCCAATTACGTTTTGTATTCTTCTCAGAACTTAAAAGATGAAGGGTTTCTGCAATGTAGGTTTTGTTTTAACAAGTATTCAACATAAAGATACAACAACAACAACAAAGCCTTATCCCACTAGGTGGGGTCGGCTACATGGATCATACAACGTCATTCCGCTCTATTCGTTGATCCATGTTCATAAGATTCGACAGGATTTTATGCTGACTTACGGGGCCTAACACAACCCTCCTCCTTTATCCAGGCTTGGGACCGGCTATAAAATATAGGCGGAGTTATTCAACATAAAGATAATCAGGAAAAAATAGTTTGAAATTCAAATCAGGCCTAATTAAAAATAACAAGCAAACAAATGGTTCCTTTATGCTTAGTTCTGTTCTGGCCAAACTCAAACATTTTGTTGGAAATTCACATGTCCAAACACACGAGTTACTCAAATTGTCCTAACACACTCACGTGCTATGCTAACTAGAAGGGTTAAACTTGAACACTTCATTCACAATTAAAAGCATTGGACAAACAAGAAAGATGCATCAAAGTGGCTCCTTTTACCCTCGAATTTCAAAACCATAACTCCATATATATATATATATATATATATATATATATATATATATGCATTAACAATTAAAAACAACAAGAACACGATCCCAGAACTAAGGAACTATAGAAGCAAACCTGCCAAACACGGCGGAGGCGCTTCTTGGCATTGTTTTTACGTGTGGTCGTGAGCTTGATCTTCTTCCAGAGAAGCCCTGCCGAGTTGTTCCGCCGGACAATCTCCAGCACCCTCGTCCCACCGAACGCGCCCCACATCGCTCCTCCCTCTTCTCTTCTCCTCGTGACTGCTAATTTGGTGACAATGGCAAGATGGTGCCATAAAGCAATGTTGTCAGACCAAGCATTAAACAGAAAAGTAAAATCTAAACCAATGATCAAAGTAATAGTCATAGCTCATATGTGATGCTTTATTTTGAGCTGCACCAGCTTGGGACATGCGCCTGCACACTGGCGAGTGAGCGCAGGCACAACGCCAGCACGGTGGGAGCCAATGTTGTCAAACACGTAAAACAGACATGACAAGGAGGGTCAAAAACGTAAATCATGAATATGTAGCATGAGACTGCTGATTCTACCAGATTATTTATTTATATATTAATTAGAACGAACTTAAATATCATACAACAACAACAAAGCCTTATCCCACTAGGTGGGAACTTAAATATCATATTTAACGAAGTTAAATATCATATTATAAATTATTTGAAATAAAGCAAAATCAAATATTTTTTTAGAGCAATTTTTTTTATTTTGTTCTCAAAAAATATAAGCAACATGTCAAAGGACCAATACCAAATTACCAAAACAAAAATAAGTTTTAGCAAAACAACGAATTGGCATATGCCTAGAAGACGAGTAATGCATTTTTTTTCCCCTGGAGCATTTTTTCTGAGTACTCTTGTAGCTGTAAATGTTCCAGCACTTCCACCTTTAGGCACATTTGTGTTTCCAACTCCTAAACCCGAACCAGATGCCATTTTCCCTTTACATTTGTGAAGGAAAACAACTATTACTTATATAATCCTAACTTAAAATCCTAAACAGTTACCTATATAATCATATTCCCAGCTTTAAGTCATAATTCATAAACACCGGTCTCCCTCTTCACGAAGCTTGCAAGTCATGCACGAGCAGGAGGACTCCCTGCGGGCGAGCAGGGAGCCCTGTGTTGCTCCCTCCCTGCTTGCCTGCTCACCTGCGCGCTGAGGTCGCGAGCAGGGAGACCACAGCACAGGGCTCCCTGATCTCGAATTGAGGGAGGGAGGAAAAGAATGGCCCGTGCGACAGGAAAAGAACGGCATGAGAGAGAGAGAGACTACCGGTGACTCACGGCGAGCGATGACAGCAGCAACGTGTGGCGGCAGCAACGCGAGGCGGCAGAAGGCTGCAACACACGGCGGCAGGCGCCAGCGCACGGCGGCCGGCAGGCGACAGCAAAGGCGGCAGGCAGAGGTAACTAGGGCACGGTTTTTTGTTTCTCCTTAATGACTTTGAGCTCACTTCGTCACACCGCCAGACCACTAACTAAAACAAAGGATTAATTCCTTCGATCTATTCTCAATTATATCGATTTCGTACCTCTCGTTAATACGTGAACTTATCTTAAAATTATGTCCTAATTTTTATTTTAGTCCATTCATCATTATTTTTATTTTGTATTTATTAATGGCTAAAATATCGAGTGGACTATAGTACAAATCGTGATATAACTTAGAAGGCGTTATGATAAGTTAATATATTAACGACATTCACGAAAAACTACTATAGTACAAGAAAATTTTAATAAATCCTATCGTGTGACACGTGCATATCACGTGTTGGTTGAAAATATTTGGAAGTCAAGTTGGGGCACGATTTTGAACATTGGTGAGAGAGACAAGAGATCAAGAGAATAGAGGAGGAAAAAGGGATTATACTGAAAAAAGAGAACATTAAAAAAAGTTGTAACAGAAACGACGAGGGTCATTAACCCAAGTTGATCAATGGATCAAATCAGACTATTCGGATTAGTTAATAATAATTTAATATAAAATAATAAAATATACATAAAACCAACATGCATTATATATTGGAATCAAATTTTTTATTTTTTTTTTCGATGAAGCATTCATCGGGAATACGAAATCTAGGTAACAAATTTGATCTAATCACCAAAACAATTAAATTAGAATTTTCTTTGAATTTTAATTTGAAAACACAATATATTCGTTATGATTAACATACTATTTTTAAATCATTCTTTAATTAATTTCTTAACAGAGAATATATAAAATTTTCATAATAGTTTGGGCAGCAAACATCCATGGGCGGGGTTGTTGTCCTGTTGACATGCTTCCGGCCTACCAATATGTTGGCCACGAACACCATGGTCGTGTCGGTGTGAACGGTACAACACTAGGTGACCGCCCATGGCCTTCTCCCCCCGATGCGATCACGTGTGCCACCCCCCATGTGGTCAAGCGGATGATTGCGACAACCCAATGCGCGCCACCAGGAGACCCCCCGATTTGACATGGTTCTATTGCCAACAGCAATTGCGTAATATTCACACCACTTGATTGGCGGAGGGGTACTTGAATTTGAAAATTCTAAGAAAGCTTAAGGGACAGTTTAGTTTAAAATTCATTCAGAAGAAGGAAAAGGTAAATAGTGAAAATAGAAATAACGGAAGGAGAATGTAGAAGAACGAAGATGAATAGTTGAAAGGAGGAGAATCTATTCTCCTTATTTAATTGAGTTTAAGTTGGAGTTTAATGAATGAAAAAGTTCCCTCATTTTTCTTTCGTTTCTCTTTTCATTCTCCTTTAATGTTTCATTTTTCTTTCCCCTCCAGATCGAGATGGAAAGAAGAGCAAAGATATATTCGGTATATGTTCTCATTTTTTATCAAATAAATTAAACATATAATTATATATGTAAAAAATAAAATCGTTAAAATAGTTATATCAACCAAACAATGTAACTATTCACTTTCATTTTTCTACGTTTCCTTCTTATTATTTTCATTCACATTCTTTATCTTCCCTTCATGAATTTAAGGAAATGAATGTTAATTGATTATTTTATTTAAATAATTTTATCATTTACATATATAGCTATATATTTTAATTTATTTGATAAAACATAATATATTTTTCTCCTCATTTTCACCTCAATTTGGAAAGAAAATAAAAATAGAACATTGGAAGGGAATGCAAGGAAAAAGAAAAAATTTTCTCCTTCATTCTCCTCCAACTTAAACTCAACCAAGCGAGAAGAATAGATTCTCCTTTTTTATATTTTCCTTTTTTACCTTCCTTTCACTTCCAAACAAAAGAACTAAAGAATACCAAGTCAAAGGAGGTTGTCGCCAAATCATTGGTTGTCACCAAGTTCGAGTCTTGCGGTTGCCCTTTTGGGTTTAGGAAGAGGGTTTACTCTTTTTTTCTATAAACCAAGAAGAAAAATTTAGATATGGTGGGTTGTCTTATGAACCAGAGATCCTTCAATCGGCTCAAAATTAAAAAATTTCATGGTTGCGATCGAATTGTGGATCGATGCGAATAATTTTGTCGGAATTAAGCTGTGCAAAAAATGATTAAAATTCTTGTGGACCTCACCGAAACTCAAGTTTCGATCTACACATTAAATTTTGGCAAGTTCTCATCAATGTTGTAAGATCTGACTCGGTCATCGACCAAGATTGTCTAACGGGTCAGGTCGGACCGGTTGGACCGGGTCGAACCGAATGGTCGGACCGGGTAATATAAATTAATAAAAAATAAAATAAGTTCAAGTGATTATTATAATATTATTAATATGTAACATATTATTTAGCAAAAAAAATAATGTAATATAATAAAATAATTCAAATCAAATAATGTAATAAAGTAAGAATAAATTAAATTATCAATTGAATATTTTCTAAATAAAAAAATCTTGTAAGTAATTATAAAAAAATAAAGATATCAATGAAATTTTATATATTTGATAAAGAAGAATATTGAAACATAATTTTAAATATATGTGTATATGCATATATATATATGATATTTAAAAAAATTAATAATTTTTGTACATTTTATTTTATTTTACATTTTATAACTTGACCTAGTCGGGTCGGTCAAACCCGCCGAGTCGGCTGGTTGAACCGGGTTTGACCGGGTCAAAGTGGGTCAACTCTATGCTCGAATTTTGAATGACATGTGGGCCGTTTTAGTGC